>OZ020269.1:92806576-92943339 GCA_963971225.1 Melieria omissa
GGAAAGGAAAGGAAAGGATAGGAAAGGAAAGGAAAGGAAAAGGAAAGGAAAGGAAAGGAAAGAAAGGAAAGGAAAGGAAAGGAAAGGAAAGGGAAGGAAAGGAAAGGAAAGGAAAGGAAAGGAAAGGAAAGGAAAGGAAAGGAAAGGAAAGGAAAGGAAAGGAAAGGAAAGGAAAGGAAAGTAAGCTTGTTATCAAGAATACTTCTATTCTATGTAAAAAAAAATGCAATTCTTTAAAAAAGGGTTTTTAACCCTTGCCATGTAACATCGTTTATCGCACCTCTTCTATGTAACGTCGGGACACTTGTGTCCGGCTCTTCAAAAGTACGTAAAAGTTCTCAAACAAATTGTTTTAAGGAAACAAATTTATTTTAAGGATCATTTGCTGTATTGCCGATATTTAATTTGTCTAACAATATTACTCTTTCAACCAATAAAAACGTGAAAAAGGTCGGTTTCGACAGGGCGCCAAGTGACCCGACGTTACACGTTAAGAGTTAATTATTTTTAAATGTATTTGCGAACAATGACAGACGGACGTTTGTTGATCATGACGATAATGCTCTAAGCAACTTCAGGCCCCTTAGCATAGACAGCACTGAACCAGCTTTTGCTTCTGTACGTTGCATACTTTTAGGGAGCATATTAACTTTAGGGGAATCATTGCAGTGACGGATCGAGGCGATGCTGGAAGTTTCAAGAACGAACTAAGCTTCAGACAAATAAATATATAAGTCAGCCGGGAATGGTGCTGCCAGTCAGTTTAGTTTTGAAAAGCAACGGTGTGACTAGTGAATCAGTGAGGTGAAAGTAAAGTGACTGTGGAAAAATTGTAAATAAGTGAAACGGTGGTGAGCTGCCTTAAAGAATTTCAGTGTATTTTATTTTGGCACAAACCAGCAATACGAACCAAGCTTGGCTTGGCCATTTTCGTAACAATATTTTGGCACAATCCAGCGATACGAACCAAGCTTGCTTTGGCCATTTTCGTAACAATACATAGTGATTCGATCACCTACCCTGGCAGAACAACACAACCGATTAACGTAACCAACACTTGTCTTGTGGAGGCCCTATGCTCTAGAGAGGAGTGAACAAGGAACAAAAAGAAACATAATGGATTCGACTCAATGCAACCGCGGGAAAAAATTAGAAGGAATGTGCTGTTCTTCATAAAATTGGGTATAGTAGTTAATCATGGTCCGCTGAAATGAAATCTCTATTTTAGTATTTAGTAGGAGTATTTTAAATTTCCAATTTTCGTCATTTTTCGTAAGCTGTAGCTACAGAATTATTTTCTGAGATCGAAAAACCTCGGGGGATATGCTTACATTATTCGACAAACGAAAGAATGCTTCTTAAAATTCCAAAAAATGCAAGAACATGCTTTCACATACTTTTTAAATATTCTCCTCTAATTTTTATACTTTTAATTTGGAAAAATATTTTAAAATTCTAGTGAAGTAGGAGTCTCAGCTTTGCAAATTTTTAGAAAAAATTAAAAGCGAAAATGGTCACATCATTTCTTAATGTATATTGAAAGTTTAAGCAACTTCTTGTAAACCGTGTATTTTTACAATATTTTTTACTCAATAGACTAAAAAACAGAAAATATGTGCTTACACTTTTTTGTGAAAAAAATTTCAACTTTGCGCCGCTTTGCACACACACTAATTAATTTTAAGCACACATTTTTTTGGAGTTTTCTTAGTTAGAATTTAGCCCTTCAAATTACATCAAAATCGTTAAATTCTGAGACTATAAAGTTTTTGAATTTTGTCTATAGAACGAATCACTGTGCAATATGATTAATTTTTTATTAAAATATTCAAATGTTTAAAAAGCAATTAAGTTCTGTTTAGGATTATCATCATCAGAACACACGATTTTAATTTTGAATATGAAAAGAAAATTATAAATTCCACATTACATCAATGACCTTGAAATGAAAACACAAATTAGTCAAATTAATTTGCATACTTTTCGACGCCAACACTTGCTTTCTCTCCTTCTCTCTCTCTCGCTCCTATTAATTAATGGGCACTCCAGCTTTGAGCAGCTGCGTGTATATCAACTAATGAAAAAGACACTAACACAAATTTACAACAACTCATTGCCCTCCCGATCAACACATGAAAACTGCGCCAAAAATTCCAACAACAAAAATATTGAGAAACGCAAAAATTTTGCATACACCTGCGCTGCCTAACAACAACAATATTGCTGCCGCTGTGTAGTTGCTGTCGCTCTGCATTGCCATTGCCACCACAGCTGTTGACGATGATGAAGTACACGCGTCAAAGCGTCAAAAGGATTGACGAAGCGTTGCTTTGGTGTGCGGCTGCAGCGAGACGAACTAATGGGAACGTTTGCTGTACAATGGAAAATTCCTGCCTTGCCGCTCTCATCAACAAGCGGCCATTGTATTGTTGCTCATTAATATGCGTGTGAGCATGTGTGTGTGTATGTGTGTGTGTGTATGTGTGTGTGTTCATGTAAGCATAATGTGTATACAATTTTTAGGCATTTTTGGCAAACATTAGCTTTCAGCTGAAAATATTTGTGAAATATTAGAATTTTCAAGGTTTCTTCACACTGCCCTCGAATTGCTTCACATGCCTTGCCCCCCGTGCCCACCAACTCACTGTGGTGCACTGCTATGCGTTGACATAAACACAACATAAAAGTGTACATGTGTGTGTGTGTGTGTATACTTTTAGGCGCGTGCATACTCCAGCTTGTCGCACTCGAACTGAGCGAGCAACATAAAATACAACAACAACACCATCCAACGCCAGTCCACTCCACTCAGCGTCACAAAAGCCTTTGCGCGCGGCAGCCCAACATCGCCTCAGCCACTTGAGCCGCCGCCACCGTCGACTGGGACGCAGCGCTCGTTTCAGCTTCTATTTGCCTGTTTCGCTGTTGTTGTTGTTGTTGTGGTTGTTTTGGGCTTGTTGCTGTTTTTGGTGCTTAGCTGCCGCTGAAAACATAGAGCAGAAAATGGCAGGTGAAAAGCGGCATAGACGAACCGAGCGGACGGACGGACGGACAGACGAGCGAAGTTTATAGAATTTTTACCTCGAAATGTTTGCATTGCACACTGCCAATGCTATGGTTTTGAACCTGTACAATAACAACAACAACAACAATAATAATAATGTTAGAAACAATGCCAACAAGCACAATAACAACAAACAATAACAAAAACCAAAAAATAACAACAAGAATAGCAAAAACAACAAAAATTCAAGCCAACGTTGCAAGAAACCTGGCAAAACGTTTATGGCCAAAAAGTTATGCGCGTTTTTAATTTGTAAACTTTTAGGCGCTTCGACTGGCTCCGACTTGTAATGCTTGTTCTTGTTCTTGCTTGCAGCCACTCGACGCTGGTTTGTTGCGCTTGGCCGCTCGCCATGTAACAGCAATAATGAAATTTTTTCTGTAACAACAAATGCGACGTTTATGTTTTTGTTGTTTTTTGTTTTTCACTCTACTGTGTTGTTGTTATTGTAGTTGTTGTTAATCCTCATGCGTATGATATGCAAAAAGTTTTTCGATAAAAATTTTCTACCAAGAATGAAAATTGTTACCGTTAATACGCATACCTGGCGCTTCGCTTTACAGCGTCACGGCACCGTTCAGGCTCTCAGTTAGGACACAAGGAGACTTCGTGGCAGCAGTAGTTGGCGTTTGAGGTTAAATCCTTTGACTTCTGCTTTCGGCATGTGCGCGCTTAGGTGAGTGAAATCCTTAAACGTGCTCAGAGCGCTTGAAAATTGAAAATTTGCCAAGAGAAAAGTTTTATTAATTTTTTTTTTGTTTCAATTTAGTTGAAGAAGAATTTATTTAGTTGAGGAATTTATTTTGTGTCATATTAGAAATTTGATTATTGTCGTTTATAAGTTCAGCACAAAAGAAGTAAGAAAAAGGATTTTGTGTTTCTTCAACAAATCTAACAAATCTTTGTTGAATTAGCAAATTGCTTAATGAAAGTCAGCCGTGTGCTGTGGCAATTTACAACTGAATTAATAAAAATAAATTGTAAACTAATGTGGAATCTCTCTGACACTTTCCTGGCTAATTGGTTTTTTTGCCCTGAAAAATGTAATTTTTTTAAATTTCATATATTTTCTTATGTATTCTTCTGTTTAATGTTAGAGAGACGGCAAAGTTTATATTAGAATCTGGGTTTTTTTTGGTTAAGATGAGCAAACATCAGTGCATCTTAGACATTTGAATATTTTAATAAAAATTCATCATATTGTTAGGAAAATAAGTTCTGCTGACCAACGCAAGCTTAGTTTGTATCGTTGGATTGTGCCAAAATAAAACACACTGAAATTCTTAAAGCCGTTCACCACCGTATTTGCTTTATTTACACCTTTCCAAAGTCACGTTACTTTCACCTCACTGATTCACTAGTCACACCGTTGCGCAGGATGGTGATTCAGGAAGAATATATAGGCTAGAGAACAGGGTAAAGAGTGAAGTGGTTAGGGATTCTGGTCTTGAACCCATCAAATTCAAATCTGCAGGGAAACCATTCCATATTAGGGCAGTGCGGGCCAGAAACGAACTCCCTCTGGAACGTCGTTTCAACGTAGAATGTATGGGCGCCAGTGTTCGAACGAGTTGAACGGGCGAGACCCGGAGAGATGGCATCAGGGTGCTCATCAATCATTCCATCGAAGATCTTTGTACACATTAAGAGCTGCCGATGGCGCAATATTCACACTACCCATAGTTTAGTCACTCGTTTGTGAGCTAACAGGCGACATTAGGCCTTGCAAGGATTCAAATCAACCCTGTTCGCTTGAACTACCTGAAGATTGTTTGTAGATCGATGTTAGGTGTGTCTCTCAATCTCCATAGAGCTGGGGCACTTTGTGAAGGAATGATGAATGACCAATGACGCAGTCAACCGCAAACGAGTAGATGGGATTCTTCGTCGACGGCAACAGGTCATTGATAAAGATACGGAAAAGGGTGGGAAAGCGGACCTAACCCTGCAGATTTCCCGCGCTATGGAAATGAATGTTTTTCCGAAGCTAGGCCGTCTATAACAACAAGAATAGAGCGATCATACAGGAAGCTCCTAATCCACCAAGAGAAGACACTATCAACGCTATAGATAATCAGTTTTGACACAAGTAGATGGGATTCTTCGTCAACGACAAGAGGTCGTTGATAAAGATAAAGAAAAGGGTTGGAGAGAGGATCGAACCCTGCGGCAATGCGCTTCCGAGCCTAGGCAGTCTATAACAACAAGAATAGAGCAATCGGAGAGGAAGCTCGTAATCCAACAAGAGAAGACGCTATCAACGACATATGCAATCAAAAGCCTAGGAAAAATACAATGCAACAACCTTACCTTTACTGAGGTTTAGAACGCTGTGAATCCATTTCTAGGAGAGGACCGTCGTAAGGTCTTCCGTCTGTAGCTGTTTTCGAAAGCCCTATTGGCGGTCACTTAGCAGTCCATTGTGCGGAAGATAGTTGACAAGGTTGAAGCGCCCCGAGAGACTAGCTCCCGGTACCAATTGGGATAATGTAAATCAGACATGACCCCTCCTTGGTAGGGATCGAGGCCTGTCTAAACCTTTGCCGTGCTATGGGCCCGGCACCCAGTTGTAAACGCAACTCCACGCCGAGACGAAACTCTACCCGCATTTGGGTGTTAAACCAAGCCACCACGAAATTCCCCGAAGGGCCGTCCCAAGATCAGGCTAGGGAACAAGGCTCTAGGGGCACCCTGATCCCCGTAGTAGTTCGGAGGGTCAGTAGTCTTGCTTTTTTTGGAGACTGGTTGGACATTGGCCATTCCAAAGTAAACAAGATTTATGGAGGAGGAGATTTTCTAATTATGCCACCGACTTGCATGTGATTCAGTGCTTTAGCAAAGTACATCCTTTTCCGATTAGTCACCAACGGACGATAGCGCTCAGTGGTGCATACATATGCATCTACCATATGGAACGTTTGTCAAAACCTTAATTGCGTTGAAAGTTCAGCACATATTCTCGTTGTCAGTTGGAGTCATCAGGGTGTATTCACTTCAGGTGGCAAGCGATCACCTGTTTTACAAATGAAAAATCTTGGGCACAAATTCGAACAACAATTCTGTCTACTTAGTGGACAAAACCGGCCGGCCTCGATAGTCCAGCGGGTAGCGCGTTGACTTCTCATACCAGAGACTCTAGGTTCGAGTCCTAGATCGGGCTGGTGAAACGCTTGTCTACTTCCATCATTATCCGCATGAAGGAGATGAGAATTACGAGAAACGTACAAGTGCGCTCTTGGCAGGAAATGGCAAAAACCTCCAAGTTTGAAAGGAAATTGCCAAAAAACCGCCGGCGTCGGCGTAAAACTCGCCGTTCGGATTCGGCGTTAAACTGTAGGTCCCCCCCCTTTCCCCATCCGCTTGAAATGTGTGCTGTAACATATGTTGGCAAAACAGTGTTGCATACACAGTTCAAAAACGGGTGAAATATGTGGTATCACAATGGGCCTTTCAGGCCTCCGAGTGTGTCTCTTATAGAGGCAGCCACCGCAACCTAACCTAACCTACTTACTTAACTAGACACAACAATCCGTTACCATTCTCTCCTGACGCCTCAGCTTTTCGAACGTATTTTCCATTTGGTTTCAATAAGAGATGATAGGTCGTTCTCACCTTGGTACTTCTGTACCCATCCCCCACCATAAGTTCCATTGATTAAGTCGTGCAACTGTCATGCGACAAAAATCCCAACTTCCATAATTTCTCGCATTTTGTAATATTTGCAACGCCACAAATCTTGACTGTAAAATTAATGGTGAGTAAATCACGCTCATTTGCCAACCAAATGTCTACTATACGAAATATATGGTATGAGACATTGCAAAGGGCTGAAAATTACCGCCAGATGTCTTTCGCACTGACGGCCCACCTACGCGACACGGGCTCTCACCTCCGGCACACTGTGAGCTGCACCAGCCGACGGGGCCGCCTTCCGACACCTTACGGCAGATATATTTTGCCAGCAATTCAACATATGTGCGAAACCCTTTCGCACGTTGCTTTAGCCAAAAGCCAGCGAGGCGAGCAGCCGGCACATGCAGCCAAATAAATCTGTGTGAGTGCCAGTGTATGCGTGCGTGCGTGCGTGTGTGTGTGTGTGTGTGTGAGGTGTGAGCGGCCGAAATTTATCTGCTGTTGAAAGTTCATAATCGAGCGTATTAGATTTATGCCACAATGCTGCATTTTATTATCCAACGTTTTTCAGTGAGCAACGTGCAGCGCGCCGCCACACCAAACCGCACACACAGCAATGTATATGTGTGTGTGTGATGTGGGGTTGCAGGCGCGTAATGCGGCTTGAAAGGTTAAAAGTAAAAATGCCAAAAAGTGTCATTTATCAGCGATGAACGACAACGACGACGCCAGTGCTGCCACCTTGTAGGCAATTTGTGATTGCATTTGGAGCCAAACGAAAATAGCAACAAAAGCGCCATGGGCCAAACGAATGGTGACAATGAAATATTAAAATGGGCCAGAAACCTGCGAGAAGCCCAAAAACGGCAAACGGCAAAACAAAAAGGTAAAAATAGAACAAACGAAAAGGTAAAAATAGAACAGACAAAAATAGAGCCCGCAAAAAATTTACCGAGTGAAAAGTGCGCGTCGAGCGGAGAATGGAGAAAAACGTAACAGCCCGGAAATGGTAACAAGATTTACAACAGCAACAACTGTGCAACGCAAATTAAGGTGTTTATTTAAGAATGAGCAAACGAAATTGAAATGGCGTGCGTTAAGTGAGGTTAGGTTGCTGCATGAAGCGGCGGAAAAACGCGCAAAATGTGTTAACAAATAAATTAAAAGCGCAATTAAACGAAATGGTCAGGTAAATACAACTTGAAGTACCAAAAATAACAATGAGAAAAGGATGAAGAAGGAGAAGAAAATAACAAGAGGAAGAAGCAATTAGATCGCAATTCTTAGCTGATGCAACAAGTGCCCGGAGCAATACGAATTTTTTTAACCAAAGCCGATCCATCGGCCTTTACTAACTAAGCCGATACCAATGCCGAAGCCAAATTAAACAACAAAGGCTTATTGTGACCCAATATTGGTAAATCAGCAGGGCCCTGTGGCTTTGCAGCCAAGTTTGAAATAAATGGGCCAATAAATTAAGTTTCTCTTAACCCTTTGTTGACCCTGTTTGGTTTTTAAGAAAAAATTCGTGTCTAAGTATTTCTCATTTGAAGAGTTTTCACCAAGTTTAAAGTAAAAACATTTAAATCATGTTTCTCCATATAAGGTCTTAACCCATCGTTGACCCTGACAGATTCCGATTTAAAAAAAAATTAAGGACATGTGTCCAATTATTGTCTATTGCAAGTGTTTTAATGAAATTGTAATTGTATTGAAACGAAAAGGCACTCTGTGCTGTGCATGAACGCTTTTGCAAGCATACTTTTAGGCATGCACTGTGAAGTACGGCGAACTGGTATAATTCGCTTAGTATAGTCTGATATGGCAAAGTTCGCGAGAAATGGGCTGTGCGAGAATGGTCGAGCATTTTCCAATTGGAAGTTGCAAGAAACTTCGGCGCGATAAGAAAACTGGTATAAAAGCAGCAGTGTGCAGCGCAGTGAGTGGAGTCTGTGTTGAGCAAGCAATGGGGAAACATGCAATAGTAGTAGTGTAAAGTAGAACAAGTGCAAATTTGTAAATAAAGCGATTGTCAGTTTTGACTGCGTTGCGCTGAATAACTGAAGTTGTTTTATTTTCAAACACAATCAAACGAACCTGGGAAAACTTGAGATTTTCGTAACAGTATTTTTGAAGTAAAAAAAACCGTTTGCACACACAATTTTAACCCATTGTTGGCACCGTTAGATTTAATTTTTCAAAAAATTAAAAACACGTATTGAAATATATCTCACTAAGAGTCCTATTACCAAATTTGAAGTCAATTAATTAATTTTTATTTTTGCATAGTCTCTCTATACAAACCTTTAACCCGTCGTTGACTCCGTCAGATTTTTGTTTTCGAAAAAATGAAAACGCTACTTCACATTTGATAAACTTTTACCAAATTTGAAGTCAAAAGATCCACAATGTTTTGTTTCTCCACACAAACTTTTAACCCTTGCTTGAGTTTTGATTTTCAAAAAAATAAAAAACACGTGTTTAATTACACTGCACAACAAAATCAAACTTTTTTTTTAAATAACAAGGTTCTGACAACGGATTCTGGTAGAGGGGACCAAAAAAAAATATACGTGTATCGGTGTTTTGAAAGTTTACGTCTGAATTTTTTTTTAGGGGGGGTCAAAATTTCCTCCTTTTTGCTCATTCTTATGGTGATTCGGCATACGAAAACCATGTAACCTCACATTTTAGGTATGTGATGTTTTCAGCAATTTGATGTAAAATACTACGAAGAATATTTATGTGGAGCATTTTAACCCTGTAGCTCCTGTTTTTATGGGTCAATTTGACCCCTTTTTTCTAAAATGCCAAAAATGTCCTGTAAAACAGGACTTTTTAAGGACAAAATATGCAACGAAAATATTCACCATGGAATCCTACTATAGGTCTCTGAATACATCAAAGTTCAGAAATTAACTTGAACGCCAGAATTAAGTCAAAACTGAAAATGTGTTTAAGTGTTTATTTCGTACTTATTCAAAATTGGTACTAAAATCTCCTACAAAACTTCATTTTGGAGGATTAGTGTGTATCGGAAAAATGTTGAACGCAAAATTTCACTATAAGTCACCGTACAAAGGAAAGCTCTAGATATAATATATATAGAAGAATTAGAACGAACAATTTTGGGTATTTAAGGTATTCATTATTTATTTAAGGTATTCATTATATTTTTCATTTAGCTCTTGGCAATTCCACACCGTTGTCAATAATGTCCAGCATACATCAGCTATAAAAGAATGAATACTCTTGCCTTCATACCGGTCCTCAATGAGGGCCAGTGGCGGATTCAGGGGGTTTGGGGGTTAAAACCCCCGAAATATTAGGATCGACTTTAAAACTAAATACAAATTAAAAGACATTTTATAAGTGTTAAGAATTACTTTTTGAAACCCCGCCCCCCCTGAAATATATTTCTGAATCCGAGCCTGATGGGGGCATATGTCTGATGAAATCGTTCCCCATGTTTATCGGATTCTGTTGCCAACTGATGTTCGAAGTAATCCACATGAGAATTCAGAAAAATTTGGATATTGAACGAAAAGTGTTAATTCTATTATGTATATTATATCTAGAGCTTTTTTTGTGAAATTTTGCGTTCAACATTTTTCCCATACACACTAACCCTCAAAAATGAAGTTTTGTAGGAGATTTTAGTACAAATTTTGAATAAGTACGAAATAAACACTTAAACACATTTTCAGTTTTGACTTAATTCTGGCGTTCAAGTTAATTTCTGAACTTTGATGTATTCAGAGACCTATAGTAGGATTCCATGGCGAATATTTTCGTTGCATATTTTGTCCTTAAAAAGTCCTGTTTTACAGGACATTTTTGGCATTTTATAAAAAAGGGGTCAAATTGACCCATAAAAACAGGAGCTACAGGGTTAAAATGCTCCAGATAAATATTCTTCGTAGTATTTTACATCAAATTGCTGAAAACATCACATACCTAAAATGTGAGGTTACATGGTTTTCGTATGCCGAATCACCATAAGAATGAGCAAAAAGGAGGAAATTTTGACCCCCCCTAAAAAAAAATTCAGACGTAAACTTTCAAAACGCCGATACACGTATATTTTTTTTTTGGTTCCCTCTACCAGAATCCGTTGTCAGAACCTTGTTATTTTTTTTTGTGTTGTGCAGTGTTATTTTTGATCTTAAGTGTTTTCACCAAGTTTGAAGTCAATACGACCATTAATTCATATTTTTTCACAGTTTCTCCGTACAAACATTTAACCCCTCGTTGACCTCGACAGATTTCGATTTTCAAAATACAAAATTAAAAACAGGTATCGAAATGTTTCTCACTAAGAATACATTTACCAAGTTTCAAGTAAATTAATTATTTCTAAGCGATAGCGTATTTCTAGGTGATAGCGTATTTTGTTTTTGTTTTTTGGGTTTAGATTTTCAAAATCAGCCAATCAGAACAAAGCTTGCTTTTTTCATTTTTAAACTGTCAAAGTTTTACGTAGGCATTTTGACAATCTAGACCTTTTCCACCAGAAAAAAATCAATTCGCCTCATTCTACGAGGGCACCTGGTATAAATTCGCCTTGGTTCCTCCATACAAACTTTTACTCTTAGTTTACCCCTTGGACGTTTGATTTTCACAAAAATTAAAAACATGTGTCTTATTATTTTTGATTTCAAGTGTTTTCACCAATTTTCATCAAATCATGCATTGTCAACAATTTCTCTAAACAAACTTTCAACCCGTAGTTGACCCCGTCAGATATTGATTTACAAAAAATTAAAAACACATATAGAAATAATTCCCACCAAGAGTACTTTTAGTAAATTTGAAGTCAGTACGATTTTTAATTTAAATTTTTTCACAGTTTCTCCATACAAACTTTGAAACCGCCGTTGAACCCATCAGATTTTAAATTTCCAAAAAATTAAAAACGCATATCAAATTACTTCAATTTGATGAACTTTCATCAAGTTTGAAGTCAAAAGGTCCACAAAATTGTGTTTCCCCATACCAATTTTAACCCTTGGTTTACCTCTTTGAATTTAGATTTTCAAAAAAATAAAAAATGTGGTCGAATTATTTTTGATTGGCTTATTGATTCATGTGTTGTTTGGAGTTTTCCCCCTATACGAAACTTAACCCATTTATGACCACGTTAAGTTTTGGCTTTCGAAAATTTGAAAAATATGTCTGCAATTATTTTTGATTTTGTGTATTTTCACCAAGTAGGGTGTATTTCACCACCACCAAATCACATTTCTTTACACAACACTTTAAGTCACGTATTGTCCCTTTTGACCCCGAATTTCTAAAAATCCCGTCTTAGCATAGGTTGATTTGTTTTTATGTGTTTACAGTTCAAACTTCATGTTTGTAATTTTAGCGGGTTGCCTGGGCGATGATGTGATGTGATGTTATGTAATGTGATGTGATGTGACGTGACGTGATGTGATGTGATGTGATGTGATGTGATGTGATGTGATGTGATGTGATGTGATGTGATGTGATGTGATGTGATGTGATGTGATGTGATGTGATGTGATGTGATGTGATGTGATGTGACGTGATGTGATATGATGTGATGTGATGTGATATGATGCGATGTGATGTGATGTGATGTGATGTGATGTGATGTGATGTGATGTGATGTGATGTGATGTGATGTGATGTGATGTGATGTGATGTGATATGATATGATATGAGGTGATGTGATGTGATGTGATGTGATGTGATGTGATGTGATGTGATTAGTCATCGATCGATTAGTGAGAATGTGGTTAAATGTTTTTTTTTGTGCGAACAACTTTTCAAAACGAATCCCCCAATTTTACTGATGTCGATGTCGATCAATCGTTCAGGCTCCTCTACTTTAAACGGCTCCAGAGAAACCATGAGGCACGCGCCAGTGCTTATGCACCTTTGTGATTACGCTACAATAACAACCACAACCATACTAAAAGAAAAAACAACAGCAGCAACCAAAATTGCACAATTATTCCTGTTCCATCAGTTGCGACGGCACGTCACGTTTGAAGACACACTGCCGCGTGGTCAAGTAACGCGAACTGCTCACGTGGTGGCCACACATTGTGTAGGCGCACTCGACTACTTGGCACGGAAGTAGCAGTAACAACAACAACAACAACAACAGTGACTTAAACAGCAGTCAGGCGCGTGACTTATTTGCTTGTTGAACAACACAATCAGCGGGAGGGGGAGCGAAGCTAACAACAACAACAATAATAATTACAGCAACAAGCAGACAAATTGATTCGCGACAAGAAACAAAACGGCAGCAACACAAAAGGAAGAGTCAGCAAAGTATAAAAAGACAGTAAAATAAGTGAGAATGAGGGGGAGGAGAAACGAGGGACGCATGGCTTTGTTGCAAAACAACCAAATCAACAGTAACGCACCGATGCAGGCGACCAACGCCGCCGTCGCTGTCAATGGGCACCAATTGAGCCAATTTGCAGCGAGCCGCACACACACACACACAGACAAGTGAACAGCTCTCAGCAGAGTCGAGTGAACAAGAAACAAGTTTGCGAAAGGCGAAAAATGCCCAAATGAAACGAAGCGCGAAAACGAAAACAAAAGCGAGCCAAACGTTAAGAGATGAGGTGAAGGTGGGCGGGCGGGCAGTGAGCGAGTGGGTGCCAGGCGCTTCGTGCAATTTTATTGCCATTTCGCAGCCACCTGACAGATTGCGTGCATTGGCGATTGGCGACCACGTAGACGCTGGCCAAGGTGCCAGCCTTATCAGCGATGCCGCAAGAGACCACCAACGCAGCTACAACAACAACAACAACATGAACAAGAACAACAGCAACACGCATTCCGCATTCACTCGTAAAATTCATGCTTGAGTGGCAGTGGAAACAGAAGCAGTGCCGGAAACTGGCAAAAAATGAAACGAAAATCGCACACACACACACACAAAGAAGTGAGGGAAAAGCACGCAGCGTGGGAATTGTTAGCGTTTTTGTTGCTGTAATGTGCCGTCCAAGAGAAGCCCAGTGGGTGTGCGGCGCGCATTTTCCGCAACAGTGCAGATTTTTATTTTACAACTCGAAAGGTTGGAAAGCGTCCTTTAATATTCCTTTTCCACTCGCCTGGCGCTGGCTGCCAAAAATTTCCACTGTGGCAGCGGCACACCCACACAATTGTTGCCCCCGCACACAGTGCGAAAACAATAAAAGTCATCGGTGGCTCGTAGTTTTTCAATTTTAGCTTTCGTGCAATCATTGATTGGTGCGCGCAAGGTGCAGGTGTCCGTCCGGCCTGCAAACGTTCGCATTACGCAAGTGAAATAAATGAGCAGCCACTTCGAATGCAATGCTGCGCACAAACTGCAGCAAAGTTTTGGCCGCAGCCGCAGCCACCGTTGCCGCCGCTGTCGCTGTCGCTGCCACAACGACGACACTTGAATGCGATAAAAAATGAGCGAATAAATTTCAAATGACAACTTCTTGAATTTCAGTACATTCCCCCCTCTCTCCGCCATCCACCCAACTTTGTGTTTTCTTTCCTTTTCTTTTGGCCGCCCTCACACCCGCCGGTCGCTCGACTTTTTGGCCGCGTCTCGGCCGCACATTGTGGCACATTTTAATTGAAATCAGAGCCGCGTAAAATCCATGCCTCGTTTGCCGAAAAGTGCAAGTTGCCGCCATTGCTGACGCAGTGACTTTTGTGCGCCAGCCATCAGACAGTCGCCTGCGCCTGCTCGGGCTTTTGTTATTTTCGGCAAACTTTTCACGCGTCGTTTCGTCTTTTCGCCGAAAAATGCAATGACAGCCAAATATTATTCTTTGTCGACTTCAACGGCGAAATGCTTAAAACTCTCGTACAAGTTTGTTTTTTTTTTCTCAAAAATGTTTTCGGCAACTTTTATGAAGTAAGCTTTTTAAATTGTTATTATTGGTATTTTTTTTTTATATGAAAGTACAGGGTTAACCATTATGTGGTTTAAAAAGTTTAAGTAGAATAGAATATATTTGCCATTCAGATTGCAATCACATGTGGAAGACCGACGAATCTTTAACCCTTTGAACTGTTTTCATACTCGATGGAGATTTGGTTGGATCGCTGATCAGGTCAGGAAAGCAAATGGACCATTTTTGAAACCCTGGGGGTACCAAAGAGAGCTTCTTAGTGTTATGAATCGACGTAAAAGGTATCAATGAGAATTTTAGTGTTCTGCAACGACTTATGTCGTGCAAGGACGAGAGAGGAGAAGGACCAGAGAAGAACGGGCTTCCTAAATGAATAAGCCGCAGTCTGAAGAAAGTCGACTAGAAGCACCAATGTGCTCCCAAGTTTCCTTGACACGGTTTTTTTTAGCATTTCCAGCATTGATTCGAGTCTTTGATGCCTCTTTGTTAACGGCGCTATTTCGTTTTTTGTCGTTTTGTTCTTTTGTAGATGTTGTAATATTTTTTATTTAAAAAAACCTAAGCAATATCAAAATGTTAATGTCAACGTGGAAAAATAAAGTTCTTAGTTCGGAATAAAAACGATATGGAAATACTTATTCTTTGCGCGTGAACAGCTGGCGAATATCTCCTTTCCTTAAAGTTTTTGCTTAAAATCCTTTTTTCAACGGAAATTTTGTAGCATTTTATGAAAGAAGATCTTATTGACCCATAAAAATAGGAGCTACAGGGTTAAACTTTAGTAGTAGTTAAATTTTACATCAAATTTCTGAACACATCATATACTCAAAAACCATGTAACATTTTCGTATGCCAATTCACCATTCATTAGAATGTGTAAAAGGGTGAAAACTTTGCCGCCCCCCCCCCTAAACAAATCCATTTTCACAACCTTATTATTTTGGGAAACAAATTTTATTTTGTTATTCAGTGTAAATAACCAAATGTGAGCCTCCAGAATACTATTATGTTTCTGTCGAGTAACTCGTCTTCGCTGCAGAATATTTAAGCAGGGAAAACGAGTTTTGCGAAACAAAACTAAACAGTTCCATGGTTAAAGGGTTAAGGTTAAGAACAAAGCTGTGATTCGGTTCCGAAAGACACCGGTTCTGAACTTGACTATCCGACCTTTTGGCCGTTTCACCGAACCGAAAACTAAACCAATGACATTCGTTTATGTCGGCACCGAATCTAAACTTTTCGGCTTTTTGAACCGAATTTTAAAATGAACAAATAACTTTTTCTTTTATATAAACTGAAACCAGAATCAGGACGTTTTCGCCATTCCAACCCAACCGATTTTAAATTGAACCGTCTTGCGTCTTGTTGGCCCACTCAATCGAACCTTACACCGAAACAAAAACATTTTCTAATATATTGTAACGATAAGACAGTCTGTCGCTGTGCAAAGCAACCCTGTCGCTACGCGCGTGCCATAATTCAACCTGGCAATGATGACCGCGATAATGGAAACTTTTAGTCCAACCCATGACGCTTGATCTGTCGGGAGACGTTCTGATAGACACGACGCGATATCTTGTGGGAGAGTCGGCCAACGGTCTGTACGGTGTGCAGTACGGGGTCCTCGCTGGCGGAAACTGGCACATTGTCTTCCTCGACATCGGTGTCGCACTTGGGAAAGTAGTACTCGAGCAGACACTCGGCGCGCGCTGTGGTTGTGTCGACGCCGGTCACTGCCAGGCTGCCGAACTGTGTGGCCAGCACTTCGTTGGCCTTGTGCCAAGCGAGCTCCTTCAGCGAGGAGGCCTTCTGTTGGTCGGCCGCCATGAATTTGTAGACGCGATCAATGTGGGGCGTGATCTGTCGGGAGACGTTCTGATAGACACGATTCGATATCTTGTGGGAGAGTCGGCCAACGGTCTGTACGGTGTGCAGTACGGGGTCCTCGCTGGCGGAAACTGGCACATTGTCTTCCTCGACATCAATGTCGCACTTGGGAAAGTAGTACTCGAGCAGACACTCGGCGCGCGCTGTGGTTGTGTCGACGCCGGTCACTGCCAGGCTGCCGAACTGTGTGGCCAGCACTTCGTTGGCCTTGTGCCAAGCGAGCTCCTTCAGCGAGGAGGCCTTCTGTTGGTCGGCCGCCATGAATTTGTAGACGCGATCAACGTGGGGCTTCATGATACAATTATAAAGGTAGTGTATTCCGGGAGAAAGCCAGAATGGCAATGCCTTATACAGAATGTTGCTCATAATGATGGGGACAATTTCACAAATGGGGGAAAAATTCGTATCCTGTAAGTGATAAAACAAGATAAGTTATGGACCTTTAGATTGACATATTTTGACAAAAAAATATCACAAATATATATTTATTCGCCCACGATTTCCGGCACAGCGTGCAGCTTGATTTTCCTATTTTCGAATGATTTAATTGAAACATAAAATCTTTTTTCGTGTGCCTATCAATACATGTGCACGTAAGCAAACGAAAAAAAGCAACATTATTTTTCATTTCGAATTCAATAAGCCATCGAGTTGACAGCTTTTGCAAGAAAGCCTATCGGGAATACACTACCTTTGTAATTGTATCATGGTGGGGCTTGATCTGTCGGAAGACGTTCTGATAGACACGACGCGATATCTTGTGGGAGAGTCGGCCAACGGTCTGTACGGTGTGCAGTACGGGGTTCTCGCTGGCGGAAACTGGCACATTGTCTTCCTCAACATCGGTGTCGCACTTGGGGAAGTAGTACTCGAGCAGACGCTCGGCGAGCGCTGTGGTTGTGTCGACGCCGGTCACTGCCAGGCTGCCGTACTGTGTGGCCAGCACTTCGTTGGCCTTGTGCCAAGCGAGCTCCTTCAGCGAGGAGGCCTTCTGTTGGCCGGCCGCCATGAATTTGTAGACGCGATCAATGTGGGGCTGCACAACGTCAATCACTTTGCTCTTGGCCTGATTGTAGATCTCCTGCAGTGTGTCCTTGATTATGGGCGCCGTCACCTCTAGCTTATCAATGCCTTTGACCAGAGTCTGATCTACATACTGAATGAGACGATCGAGTTTGGAGACAATGGGCACTGCCGTTTTAACGGCACGCGAGACACAATCTTCGGCGGCACTCAGAGCCCAGTTTAAGACGCGATTGTTTTCTTTGAATTTCCCGTAGACATCCTGACTCTTGTCCCAGGCCGCGCCCACCAACTTGATGATGCGCTCCAGCGGCTCGAGGTGCGACAGCAGATTCTGCGAGTCCTTGGACAGTTCGACAGCGGCGGTGCCATTGGCAGCCGCATTCTTGCTTTGCTCAGCACTTGTGGTCATTTTTACAGTTTTTTTGCTTTTTTTTAATTAATTTCTATTTATTTCTGATGTGAAAAGTCTGTTTTTCAACTTGGGCAAGTTTACGAAACACTTGAAAATAATTTTTTTTCTGTATTTTTATTTTTTTTTTGTTTATTTCTGACACCAAATCTTACGAATACTAGTTCTAGTGGGCTGTTACGTATCTCTGGATTGCGTAATTTGAAAATAAAACACACTCAGTTTCTCAAACGCAGTCAATAAAATAAACCAACAATCACTTTATTTCACAGATTTACACTTCACTGTCTTTACACTTAAGTATTTGCTTAATTACTCCGTGTGGCACCTTCACTAGTCAAAATCAGATTGACTCGCTGCGCCGCATCCGGCTGCCTTTTATACCTGTCCGGCCATCGCGCAGATCGTTCTCGCACATTCCAGAGTGGACTAAAGGTTTCCATGATCATCGCGACCATCATTGCCAGGTTGGACTAAAAGTTTCCATTATCGCGGTCATCATTGCCAGGTTTGACTAAAAGTTTCCATTATCGCGGCCATCATTGCCAGGTTGGACTAAAAGTTTCCAGTATCGCGGTCATCATTGCCAGGTTGAATTATGGCACGCGCGTAGCGACAGGGTTGCTTTGCACAGCGACAGACTGTCTTATCGTTACAATATTGTAACGGTGAGTCACTCTGTGCTGTGCTATGCATGAATGCTTTTCCAAGCATACTTTTAGGCATGCACTTTGGAGTACGCCAAACTTGCTATAATTCCGTTATGGCGCGGATGGTTCGCCAAAGGTGATGAACTATGCTAGAACAATCGAGATAGAAAGTACAACTGGAATGTGCCAGAAACTTCGGCGCGATAAGGAAACCAGTATAAAAGCAGCAGTGTGCAATAAAGCCATTGTAGGTTTTTGGCTGCGTTTTGCGCTGAGTAATTGAAGTGGTTTTATTTTCAAGCACAATCCAAAATGAACTTAGAGAAGTCATTTTCGTAACAATATGTAACGAATCGAAAATCGAACTATACATACATTTTCAAAAGTGGTTCGCTTTTAATCACAATGTGTATATGCAAAAATTTAAAAAGTCATTTATCAAATTACAAACTTGACTTGGCAAAGTGTAGAGTTTTTGTAAACAATTTTGAAAACAAAATTTTTTCAATAATACTATGAACCAATTTGGTTATGTTCAACAAATATTTATCAAGTTTTGTAATGTTTTATTTATTAAAAAAAGTTGGTCCAATATTAAACTAAAATGGGTTTTAGACGATCCATGTTTGGAAACTGGTAAAGCTTTAACAAAGTAAATATCTCTTTTATCATCTATGTATGTTTGAGAATTTTCAAATATCAGTGCTGCATATTTTCAAACTATGAAATGGATAACCCTGTATACTCCTATGTTTTTTTATGAAGGTTCGCAGCAGCTCTTAAGTTTTAATAGTTTTGCGCTCAGTTACGTTTATGAATATTGACTGCAATTGAAAATGCGACCTTTCACAATTGTCTTTTTGTCACTTATTGTTATTATGTGCATTGTTACGTCTCGAGGGTTTGTTTTTCAAATTTGTTTTTTGAAGCTGTAAAAATATCTAAATTATTTTTAATTTTGTTCAGACCAATGTTCTCTTTATGAAGAATTTATATTTCACGCATCCTTTTTCAACGACCTCAAGAATTTTTTCGGTACAAAAGAACAAGGGAAGAAGAAGAGAAGAGTGCCTTACGCAAGGGGTGTTTTAGAGGTTCAAACCTTGAATATCTGCTTGTTTAAAAAAAAATTGGATTGCAAATACATTTTCAATTGGTAGTTGTCCCAAAAGTTGTGTGCAAACGTTCACCAAATATGAAACCCTACGTGAGTTACTGCTGAATTTTGGCTTAACTAAAAAAACAAAAACAAATTGTTTTTCTTGAAACAGATCTGACGATTTCAAATTCAAACTAATTTTATCGAAATTATTTCAACTTACAAACAGACCTTAAAGCATCTTGATTGTCCAATTCACAACGACAACTCATTCTCGATTCAATTCAATATTTCTTATAAGTATACAGTAGACATGATTTTGTTCACGATTTTTCGATTTCGATAACCTCTCATTTTATGCGGTTGGGTGAAAAAGTGCATGAGCCAAAAAATTTTGGAGCTACAGTGGGGCTAAATGGCGTCGCATCGAAGTCAAAGTTCACAAAAAAGCTGAGAAATTCGGAAAATTGCTCCACAGCTGGTCAGAAGTTGCTCTTAGAGGGTTCATATCTATGACTTACCCCCACTAATTGTTCGTTCTGAACATTTCTTTCGAACATTACTACCCCCTTTCTCCAACCCTTAATGAGGCTCCCATACAAAATAGTCATCTTTACAGAACAGGCTCCCACTGCCACCAGGTTGCCCCCAGAGATGTCAAATGTAAGACTGACACCCATTTATTTTCCCTTTCGAATGTTTCTTTCAAACATATCTACCCGCTATCTCCAAGTCCTAAGGAAGCTGCCATACAAAAGTGGCCATTTTCTCTGCCATTGTAAATGAAGTAGTTAAGTAAGCGAGAAAATCATCGTATCTCGGAAACTACTGCACCAATTTGAATGATTTATTTAACAGCCAGCACCATTTTTCAGTGCCAAAAATACAAAATTAACTTATGTTCAGAAATTCACCATCAGAGGGCGTCTCCCATACGAACGGAGTTGTGAGGTTGTCAACTTTTGGGTTTCAAAGCAATAATCATTGTCATGAATTGTCGAAACCCCATTAACCTCCACATACTGAATATAATTGTAACTTTAGATTAGTATTTTAGTGTTTAGATTAGGTTTGATTAGGTTCACAGGGCGTAGAGAGAAAACCCTTAATTTTCTTCTGAGACATCAGTGCCTATTGTGAGTGTCCTCTATGACTGCCAGGACGAGGCACATCGCTCTAACTGGGGTTCCTGTAAAACCTCAAGGTGCTGTTTTTGTTAAATCATCTGCTTTCTCAGCTCAAATTGAGAGGTCCGATAATTTTACTTTTGTTATCTCTGTAACACATCAATCAGTAGTAATAAGTAAAAGTAAGTAATCATGTCAATCATAATAAGTAAGTAATCATGTCTAATATACAGTTACGGCTATAAATAAGTATCCCTACAAGAAATGCCTAACCGAAACTCCAAAAATAAGTTTGAAATTTGTCTCAAAACTACAACATTTTGTGCATGAAGTTAGGTGGCACGCTTTGTTTATATTGTCATCTCACTCTTTCATACAGAAAATGTATGGAAAATGTATTGTTTCATTCCTTCTTACTAAATAAATTTCCAAAATGTGGGAAATTTTTACGCATGTGTTAGTTTTAAGACATTTTTATAGTGTCCAACCGAATATTCGGTTTCGGCACAAATAAGTGGCTTCCGTTTCGGTTGCAGCCGAGCAGATATCACCGTGCGACAAAAATCAAAAAATTTCAAAACACACGAACAAATCGGTATACTCGCAAAACTAGGGGCCAAACGTAGTAAAACTGCGTTTTTAGTTTTTCTCTCTGACGTCAGGATTTTTTTTAAAAGGACTTTGAAATTTGAAGGACATGTTTATTTCAAAAAATTATTTAAAAAACAGAACGCATTGTAGAATAACAATATGGGTATCAAATGAAAGAAAAAAATCCTTAGAATCTTAAAAAAATAATTTTTTTGGTGTAAAAGGACGAAGAGGTATTGAAAATGTCCTTTTAAAACTTTATCCTTGAATATCCTTGAAAATTTCCAACATTTTTTTTGGAAAAGAATATATCTTAAGGACTAATATGTACACTACCACATCCTCGAATTTCGTTCTTCTAACTTTAATAGTTAAGGATATAAAAAATTTTATATTTCTCATTATAAAACAAAGATATATTGCACCGTACGACAAAAATAAAATATTTAATTAACGCATGTATAAATCGTTATGCTGCTAATACTGGAGGTTAAATACACTAATTCTGCAACTTCAAAATTGCGTTTGAACCTAAGTATTTGTTTTCACAAGACATTGAAAATTAAAAAATTGAGTTGTCTTGAATAAAACTCACCCAAGAAAAACAAGATGAATACGTAGGATACGTACTTACAGTGAATACTCGGGCTCATAACTTAATTTCATTTTGGTACGTGTCACGGCTTAAAAAGGGCTTCTCAAAAAATTAATGTTTTTTATGCCTATATCAACCACAAATGGGAGCCTCGCATAACTCATAAACTTGGCCGCGACAGCATCGATCATATGCCTCTAGTCCCTTCATCAAAAATAATACTTCCACCGCTCTACATAAAGTTAGGCCTGATTCGACATTTTATTCGCTCTCTTGACGCTGATGGTCGAGCTATTAGGTCTGTTTGGCAGAGAATAATTTGTACGAATTTGTACAAATTTGTACACATTTTTACTGGATCCTGTTTGTTGACGCCAAATCTCCAGTAACGAGAGAGTAACTGAGAGCGTAAAGTGACAGTTCGTTTCGTGAGAACTTGCAAGTTTTTACTGGAGATATTTTGTCCAGTAACTTTTAGCCAGTAAGAAGAAGAACAAGAAAAACATATGACTTGCGGACATATGATCGAAATAATTTTTGCAAAATTTTTTAGGCAAATGGAACCTGCAAAGAACTTGTGCGTTCGCAAGTCTGCTGACCCACAACCGTCTTGCTCAGCTTAATCCGCTGAAGCTGAAAGGGAAGAATCGCAGATTGAGCGCAACGAACTGTTTGCCTTTTGCATTAAATGTATGATTAAACTTAATTTTCCCTACCGCTTCAAGCCTCAAATGAAACTTTTAGATCAGCTGTTGCTTTCTTTAACCCTCCTGTTTAGACCCTTTTTACTGTGTATTGTGGGTGTGCGAAGTACCACTGGTGTAACCAAGAGTTAAAACTTACAAATTCTTACAAATTGCTGTTTGTTCACTTTTTTGGATAGTTTGATTTTAGGGAGCGTAAGCTGGCTTACTCTCTTGATATTTTTTACTGGATAATTTTTACTGGAAAACTGGCCAAACAGACCAATTAATTATTTAAAACTAATTTTCCAAAACTAAGCGATGCAAAGATTTCCGCTGGTACGTTACCCGATTGTAAAACTTTGTTTCTATTAATTTTTATATGTTTTTCAGGGGTTTTAAACGGGTCACAGTTGAAGAAATTATTGCAGCATCAGGAAATTGCTGATCTTTTGAATCCGGTTGAACTAACTGCCTGGCAAAGCTTAAGCGATGTAATAAATAACTTCTTAGGAAACATGAAGGCTGAGAATTATAAAGAACTTGTCCGCAAGATGATTGACGCCTATCGCGAAATGGGGGTCAACATGTCTCTCAAGATACATTTTTTAGAGAGCCACTTGGGCTTTTCCCCCGAAAACTTAGGTGACGTTAGTGATGAACACGGAGAGCGCTTCCACCAAGACATTGCGCTAATTGAAAATCGCTTTCGGGGAAAAGATATGTGCCACATGCTTTCCGAGTATTGTTGGTCGGTGTGCCGTGACCCGTACCAAAAACATAAACGGCAAAGTAAACGCATACATTTTTCTTAAACAATTTGTTTCAAAATAAATTATTCATAAAATGCATTTTAAATGACTTTTGTAAACTTTTAAATTAAGTTATGAGCCCTAGTATTCACTGTAAGTACGTATCCTACGTATTCATCTTGTTTTTCTTGGGTGCGTTTTATTCAAGACAACTCAATTTTTTAATTTTCAATGTCTTGTGAAAACAAATACTTAGGTTCAAACGCAATTTTGAAGTTGCAGAATTAGTGTATTTAACCTCCAGTATTAGCAGCATAACGATTTATACATGCGTTAATTAAATATTTTATTTTTGTCGTACGGTGCAATATATCTTTGTTTTATAATGAGAAATATAAAATTTTTTATATCCTTAACTATTAAAGTTAGAAGAACGAAATTCGAGGATGTGGTAGTGTACATATTAGTCCTTAAGATATATTCTTTTCCAAAAAAAATGTTGGAAATTTTCAAGGATATTCAAGGATAAAGTTTTAAAAGGACATTTTCAATACCTCTTCGTCCTTTTACACCAAAAAAATTATTTTTTTAAGATTCTAAGGATTTTTTTCTTTCATTTGATACCCATATTGTTATTCTACAATGCGTTCTGTTTTTTAAATAATTTTTTGAAATAAACATGTCCTTCAAATTTCAAAGTCCTTTTAAAAAAAATCCTGACGTCAGAGAGAAAAACTAAAAACGCAGTTTTACTACGTTTGGCCCCTAGTTTTGCGAGTATACCGATTTTTTCGTGTGTAAAATTTGTTGTCGCACGGTGTATTTAGTGAAAGGAGGAGTCATTTAGATGCTTTTTTTAGCATATAATATTACATTATTTAATTTTGAATATTAGCAAGTAAGGTAAGGTAACCTTTATGTGTGTGATGGGGCACCCGGGTACCCAAATCACTTTAATATCAAATCAAAAAATATAAGGGAGAGGGCTGGGTTGTGAACCAGGCTGGGGTGTGAACCATTGCCGTTTTTTCTTTCCCCAATTGACATATCGCCAATCTTTCAACTGTCAATTTTGTCTTATGATATGACTCTGCTTTTGTGGTTACACCGAAGTACAAACACGTATTGCACGTGGCACCAATCGAGTTTGAAAATCGACTGCGAAAACTTGTTTGCTTTTTTTTAAAGTGCGATCCAAGTGACTGAGCTTATTGCAAAAAGGTTAGTGTAATACATGTTTATTTAGTGTTTTGATTCTATTTTACGATGCAATATTTGTTTATGTCGAATTATGATTGGAAGTGTCGTTTATTTTAAAGTTTCCAAAATGGCATCGTGGTTGGGCTGTGAACCACTGAGGTGGCTGGGTTATGAACCACCTGTTTTTCGTACTACATTTGTTCTAACACTGTCAAATATGGACGGATATATTAAAATAAAGTAATTTTATGTAATTTCACTCGATTTCGTTGAGTTGACTTGAAGTGGGCCAATGCGAGAACGCATTCGTATTTCACAAGCAAACATTGCGACACCGATTAGGATGAAAATTCAAAAAATTGAGCACTTTCATTCATTGCGATTTTTTGGCCCAAGTGGCGTCATTATAACTTTTTTCACCTCTTGAGGCCTCCTGATTAAATGAATTCTCAACTTACTTAAAAATTATGGGTGTTTTCTTCGTATTTTCCAACTTTAATAGGGATCTTCCAGATGGTTCACAACCCAGCCACTTTTTTGGAAAAGCGAAAAATCACGTCCTTAGAAAATTGAACGTAGAGAGTTAAATACCAATCAAAACAGTAGTCCGTCTTCATAAAAAAGTTGCGTTTTATATTTACCTTTCCAACGGTATCTTTGATTTTTCGATATCTTTATTCTGAGATAACTTAGACCAAAAAAACAAAACCCGGTTCACAACCCAGCCCTCTCCCTTACTTTTATATTACTGAGAGCTTTAAAACTAAGCAAAAATGGTAAAATTTCGTACATTGAGTTAGAAATTTTCATAGAATTTGTACTCAGGTACCCGGTTACCTCATCACACGGGTAAGAGTGTTTTTTCAGCACACACATTAGGGTTTAAAAATGAATGAATTGTTTTTATTAATAACACAGCGCAACAAAAAAACACTTGTTTTCTGTTGCATGGAGTTTTTCTACTGTTTCTTACTAATTTGGGTGCGCTGATTCCGAATCTACCCTCCGATTTTCTAGCAGCTCTAGTTTGTGAGATATAGGTACCCTGTCATTTTTTCAGTTTTTCCTCTACTTTTTCCATATTTTCGATCGTAGTTTCTAAACCAAAAACCCGACTGACATGATTTTCACCTTCTCGCATTAACAACACCGCACGGCTTCTTTTCCGATGCAACTTATTTTCATAAATGTTAAAATGCCGCGGTAATTGGACCTCAAAGTTGGAAAAAATGTAATTTTAAGGCGTTTTCTTTGATGGTCAAAAACATACACATTTTTTGTAAAACAATTAACGAGTTAGGTGTATAACGAAAGTCGACACATCAAGCAATACAACACAGCTACATTATTTGGCGGAAAACACATTCGCATCGAAATAACAGGAAAAATGTACCATCGCGATTTTCATCACTTTTCATACTTTTTCCTTAAAAAATTAGGGGCCTGAAAATATGCAAAGTTTTTAATTTTTTTTTGTTTCGAAAAATTCAAAATATTTTTGTTTTTGCTTGTATTCCAAACTATAAATGGAACATAAAAAAGAGCATATTTTTTAAGGAAAAAGTATGAAAAGAGATGACAATCGCTATGGTAAAGTTTTGTTATTATTTCGACGCGAATGTGTATTCCGATAAATAATTTGGCTGTGTTGTATTGCTTGATGTTTCTTCTTAAGATATTCATATACTTCGAAACTTGATTTATGAAACATCTGTACAATTTTCGCCATCAGAAAAAACGCCTTGAAATTCAATATTTTCTTACTTTGAAACCTTATTACCACGCCCATTTAGAACGCATAAAATTGATTAATGTCAGGAAAGATGGCGTGAAATGTTGTAAGTGCAACGATATAAAAATAATGTCGATAGGATTATTGGTTAAGAAATAACAGTCGAAAACGAGAAAAAAGCCGAGGAAAATTCGAAAAAGTGACACGCCCATTTTTTGCAAAAACTAGAGCTGTTACATAAAAACGGAGTATGGTTTTGAAAACAGCGTGGAAAAACGATTCAGATTCATGTAAAAAACTGCATGCAACAGACATGCTGTTGTGCAGTGTAATTATTTATTCATTTATTTCAACTAGAAAGTTTCGGTTTTGGCCGAATATTAAAAAAAAACTAAATTCGGTTTCGGTTTCGGCTCAAAAAGTGGTTTCGGTCGGACACTACAAATTTCGAAGTTTCAGTTAGGCATTTCTTGTAGGGTATTATATGCATTGCCATATTAATTTGCCATGCCTAATGTATTCTTCTTCTTCTTCGTCTTCTTTCATTTGATTACATCAAGTTATGTAAATGCACGAAAATTATATAAAATTTTGGAAAATTAATTGATCCGACATGTCGACATGGTAATTGTCAATAATATTGTAGGTATGTAAGTATGCATGTGTGCGACTAAGTGCACATGTGCACGCGTTATGTATATTCGTGTGCCTCAAAATCGGTTTGTTTGTTGTTATGTGAATGTGTGAGTGTGTTTGTGTGCTGCGTGTGTTGTGCGTTGAGCGGCCACAATGTGTCGTAATGTAATGCATACTTCTTCGCTTCCAGATTAAATTAATCTCGAATAATTTGGCAACAACAATTTATAGAACAAAAAAACTCCAACAATATAAGCAATAACAACAAATCATAATCAGAAACGAAAACAAATCAAATGCAAAAACAAAAACAATATAAACAGTAACTATGACAGCAACAAATAACAGCATTAAAATGACAGGCGCCAGTGACAGTGACAGCGACAGCCTGCAATCAGCGGCAGCGCAACAGAGATGCAATATGTGAAATGCACAAATGGGCGCAGAGAAAGAGTTGCCGCCGCTTGTGGCGCACTTAACTGACATGTGGAAATCCTATTAAAGTCCTGGACTGACACACATAAACATACACACACACGCACACATAAACACAAACGCATAAACACACGCACGCCCTCAATAATTGATGACACCAAATGCAATGCAAATGTTGCTATTGCCAATGCAACAACAATGCCACTCCGATGGCAGCCAATGTTGCCACTGTTGCCGGCCTGTTATTGATGTAATTGTTGCTACTGTTGTGATTGTTGTTGTTGTTATTATTGTAATTTCTTTATTAGCCCAATCAGTTGTAATGCGAGCGAATGCGCTTATGTTGCAAGCTGTCAGGCAACGTTTGCCGCCGCTTAGGCGCATTTCCTCGTTACTCTCGTTGTTGTTGTTATTATTGCCATGGCTATCGATTAGTTACACAAATTAAATTTAATGCAATCAAAATATTTTGATGCTCGAGCATTGTTTGGCCACATATGTGAACATTTACACGTAGCCGCAACTGAGCGGCGCAAGCAAAACTTGAAAGAGGAGCGGAGTCGAATCAATCCGTTTGTGTGTAGTAAACTTAAAGTTGCACATTGCAATTGAGTAACAACAAATGTTGCCAATGCGCTCAGTTATGCAATGCATTACGCTGACTCTTCTTCTTCCCTTCCACATATTTGGCGTGTGCCCCACAGTGTTGCGAGTAGTGACAACAATGCCAAACTAAAATGTTCTAAGCACAAAAATCTGAGTATGAGGTTTTATTGGAAATATTTCAATTAAGAGAAATTCCAAGTTTTAAGAAAATATATTTGATAATGTATAAATAATGAACTCTTAAATTGCGCTTTTACAGAGTTAACCAATTTTTTGTACAAATTGCAAATTTTTGCTTCACTTTGAGATTCAATATTTCAAAATAAATTATGGGTCAGTCCCTAACACTTGTTTACTATAACTTAGAAAAAATGTCAGTTGAAAGAAATCACAAGTTCTAAGAAAATATATTGGATAATGTAGAAATTATGAGGTCTTAAATTGCGCTTACAACAAAAAATTTTTGTAGAAACTGCAAATTTGTTCTTTCAGTTTCAGGTCCAATATTTCACAATTTATTCTGTGTGAGTCCCTAAAACTTATTTACTTTGCTTAGGAAATATTTCAATTAAGTGAAATTCCAAGTTTTAAGAAAATATATTGAATAACATAGAAGTTATGAGCTCTTAAATTGCGCTCTTACGGCGTTGAAAAAATTTTTGTACAAACTGCACATTTGTTCTTTTAATTTGGGATTCAATATTTCAAAATGAGTTATGATTGAGTCCCTAAAAGTTACTGTTGTTGTAAGTTTCATATAATTTGGGTCTGACAATACCAACATTTTGCTGATTCTTCTCATATCTGAGCAGTACTGTTATGAACAAAATTCAACAAAAAAACAAGTAAATAAAAACTGAGTTAAAACTTTAAAGGTGATTTATAAATAAAAAGAATTTGTTTTCAATTTAAACATAAAACAGCATAAAATTTTTAGCTGCTCATAATTGCGCAAAAATAAATTATTGCCATTTTTCGATGAAGACCTGTGTGCAAATTTGCTATATTTTCAACGTTTGTTTGAATACTAACAGCATTAGTCAAATAATGTTTTATTGTGGATGGAACATTTTATTGACGATAGCTTCGGAAAATCATTTACAATTACAATTATATTCGAAAATGCGAGGTTAATGGGGTTTCGATAGTACATTTTAATTTTTGCTTCACAGAAACGCAAAAGTTGACAACCTCACAACTTTGTTTGTATGGGAGGTGCCCTCTGGTGGTGAACTTTTGAACTTTTATTATTTTTGTATTTTTTGCACTCAAAAATGTGGCCAACTGTTGAATAAATCAATCAAATTGGTTTAGTAGGTTTTTAGATACTAGGTTTCCTTGCTTACTTTAGTACATTTGCAAGTGGGGAGCCAATTCCCTAGAAAATTGTCAGTTTTGTATGGCAGCACCCTTAACAGTTCTAGATAGCGGTTAGGTAAGTATGAGAAAAATATTCAGAAAGTAAAATAATTCAGGGTCAGTCTTAGATTTGATACGTCTGGGAAGCACTTGAAAGCAATGGAAGCTTATTTTATAAAAACAATGATTTTATATGGAAGCCTCATTAAGTGGTGAAGATAGAGGGTAGTTATGTTCGAAAGAAATGTTCAGAATGAAAATTTAGTGGGGGTCAGTCATAGTTGTTAACCCTCTAAGAGCAATTTGTGAGCAGCTGTGGATCAACCTATGGAGCAGCCTATTTTATAAAAACAATGATTTTGTATGGGAGCCTCCTTAAGGGTTGAAGATAGAGGGTAGTTATGTTCGAAAGAAATGCTCAAAACAAAAAATTAGTGGGGATCAGTCATAGTTGTTAACCCTCTAAGTGCAACCTCTGAGCAGCTGTGGGGCAACCTATGGAGCAGTCTATTTTATAAAAATTATGATTTTGTATGGGAGCCCCATCAAGAGTTAGAGATAGGGGGTAGTTTTGTTCGAAAGAAATGTTCAGAACGAAAAATTAGTGGGAGTCAGTCATAGTTCTTAACCCTCTAAGAGTAACCCCTGAGCAGCTGTGGAGCAACTTTTGGCGCTATTTTATAAAAACTATGATTTCGTATGGAAGCCTTATCAAGGGTTAGAGATAGGGGGTAGTTATGTTGGAAAGAAATGTTCAGAACGAAAAACTAGTGGGGGTCAGTCGTAGTTTTTAACCCTCTAAGAGCAACCCCCGAGCAGCTGTGGAGCAGCCTATGGACCAGCTTATTTTATAAAAACAATGATTTTGTATGGGAGGCTCATTAAGGGTTGCAGATAGGGGGTAGTTATGTTCGAAAGAAATGTTCAAAACGAGAAATTAGTGGGGGTCAGTCATAGTTGTTAACCCTCTAAGAGCAACATCTGAGCAGCTGTGGAGCAATCGGTCGAATTTCTAATTTCCTCCTTTTTGAATGAGCGCATTTTATCTATCTGCACATTAAAAAAAAATTATATAAAAATACGAATATTATTAACGCAGATTATAGAATATTCGAAGACATTTTTCATTGTTAATACCAGGTTTTTTTCAAATCCGGTTGTATGGGAAATGATCGCAATTTTTCTGCGTTTCCATTGAAATTTTGCACTTTAAATTCTTTCCTCATACAATAACTGCATTCGCAATTTCATTATGTACAACTCCTCCCTTCTATTATTTTTTGTCACTCCGCTTTATGAACTCGCAACACTGTGTGCACCCCTTCCCCGCCTCCCCATCGAACGCTGGGCCGCATCGAGCGTGACTCGTTGGCATGTTGTGGCGTGCGTTGCCACTGTCAATGACAGTTGCCGATCGCATTTCGGCTACAAGTTAATTTAATTTCAATAATTGAGTGCAACAACAACAACAACAACAACTAAACACGCACATCGTACAACTTCATTTAAATGCGCTCATGTCAAACGACAGGCGAGCCGTGTGGCGTGCGGCGTGCGGCTTCGCAGCCAAACGCAACGCCAAGCCACCAAAGTCGGTGCTGAAGCCTGCTGGAACCTGCACCGAGCGTCAGGTGGCGCCGCCAGTGGCATGCCACATTTAGTCTGCCGTTTGCTGCGCAAATTTTGAATTATTGACAGCCGTACAAGCCGCCAACAATTGACAGCATCAATTGGGCAAAATTGCGCGACAAACGGTCGGTTGCCACGACAAAATGCGTCTAACACGCAGTTTAGTTCAACGCCGCCACGGTTCACTCCCACCCCTCCCCCACTCTAATTTTTGGCAACAAATAATACAGTCATCGATATGAAGAGCCAAACAGTTGGACGAGCAGTCGTGCAGACTCACGAATTGGCGATAATTGCGTAACAATTGAGTCGCGTCGCTTGTCGCACGTCGCCTTCGACCGAAATGCGCAAATAATTAAGCGCAGCCGTTCAACTGTGTGACTGTGTGTGTGACAGCATATCAAACTTATAACAACAACAATAACAACAACCCCCTTCAACCACAATAACAACGCACTAAAATTGATAGCCACATTGACAGTTGATGCATTTTTGCCCGACAGCTGCTGCGCCGCTTGCAACATTGACACTTTGAGCGGCACGCTGCATAGCACACACACACACAGACACACTCACACTAAGCCTAAGCATCGCCTTGGCAAGTGCACTGCAATTGCAATGATCGATGGATTTTTAATGACGTGCGCGCAATATCGCTGCGCCACAGCGTGCGTGCGCCTAAGTGTATTTCGCTGACTATTTGTGTCTAATGTCACATTAGCGTTTGGTGACTGTGTGTGTGTGCGCCACCATTGCTGCCAATGCCAATGCAATATTCGCATTGGACATGCTGCATTCTGCATGCGACGCGCTGCGTTTGCCACGCATAATGTCGGCCAATTGAGGCCGTTCAGCGTTTTGGTAAATTGCCGAATTATAGAAAAAAACTCCAGGCAGCAGCATCAACAATTCACATTACTGATGCCGCCTTGCGTTTATTGCATTTTTGGCGTTCGCCGTGGGAACTCAACGCGCAGCGTAGCTGTCAAGGCGAACTAAATGGTCGCCGCGTGAGTGGCCTGAAGCGAGCTATAACGCACTAATTACTGGTTGTGGTATTTTTAGTAACGTAAATTGGTTAGAAAATTTGCCAAATTCGCTATAAGTTAGGTTCGGTTAAGTTATAGCGGCTGTCCGAACCGAACATGGACCCATTATGATACCACAAGAAGGTAGTAATGGATGAATCCTAGCAGGTCTCTATATTGCCTTCTCTGATCAGTGGAGCACACAGAATTTCATTTGGGGGGTGGGGGTGCTTTGTACACAGCTTTTAAGCCTAATACCATTTGAAACTATAGTTTTTGCATACAGTTTTTCCAACAAATAGATAATTGTTCCTTTAGTTTTATTTAGCCTTTAGTTCTGATCATCTGTTCAGTTATTCAAGTTTTCAAAGAATGGTGAGCCTAGAGTTTTCTATTTTCGTCTAGAGAAACTCGGCCAAGCCGGCCCAGAAGTTGACTTATAGTTTCTTTTTCCTCCAGATTCTGGTCTCAACGAATTACAATTCGATTACACCTAATTCTCTTTTTACACGATAGATACGATCCCAAAAAGTTCGTGTAAAAAATATCGTGTAAAAAGAGAATTAGGTGTAAACAATATTAAAAAATTCTTGTTAAGGTTCACTTAATCCATTTCGTTCTTACACATTTAAATTCATTAAATTTATTTAAAAAAAATCAATTGTATCTTGGAAAAAAGGAAATATGTCAAAAAATCATTAATATAAAAAAGTTAAAATTATATAGACATGTTAGAAGGTTTGCAGAGCACGGTACTTTATTTGGCTGAGTTCGAACACAGAAGAGAAAGTGATTTCATTTTTACATACTATTTATACAGTGTATGCTTATGTACTAAGAAGGTTGGAACACTGGAATATCAATGGGAAATATATTGAGTTGCCAACTCTTAACACGCCTTCTCAACGAAATGTATTTCAAATTACCAGAAAAATAAATCAATATAATGAAACATTAGTACAATCCCATTTCTTTAGTAAACTTACAATGTTTTAGCCTTTGCAAATTTTTCGTTAGGATATCGGATAACATTTCATTACTACAAACATAGTTTAATTCAATTTCATTATTCTTATACAAATTTCTAATATGGTGATATTTTATATCAATATGTTTGCTCTTGGCATGGTAAACTTGATTCTTAACTAAATGTTGAGCGCTTTGATTGTCGCTATTCAAAACCATAGGCGTCGTTTTGGGAAAACCAATTTCGTTCAGCAACTTGTTTATGTAGACTGCCTCTTTTGCTGCTGTTGAGAGAGCGACGTATTCCGCCTCGGTGCTGCTTAGTGCCACTAAATTTTGTTTTCGTGACTCCCACGAAAACACGCTGCCGGCTAAGACGAATGCACACCCAGTGTAGGACTTTCTGTCGATCGTATCGCCACCCCAGTCTGCATCCACAAAACACTCAATCGGCTTACCCGTCTTCTGATAATGGAGCTTCAAATCAGCTGACCCTTTAAGGTAACGCAAAATATGTTTTGCGCCAGCCTCATGCTCGACGTGAGGGTCGGTGTTGCGCTGCGCAAGCTTGCTGACAGAGTGTAGAATGTCAGGGCGCGTTGATATTGCTAAGTACATAAGGGCACCGATGAGCGACTGGTACCTCGTAATGTCGACCGTTCTGCAGCTGTTATCGTCGCATCGTACTTGAAATCCTGCGTCCAGTGGCGTCGCTACGCTCTTACACTCCTCCATGCCATACTGTTTTAGCAAATTGAAAATGTACTGCCGCTGACAGATAGTAATAGGTCCTGTAGCGCCTTCCCGACTGATCTCCATGCCAAGGAAGTACTTCAGCGGTCCTCCGTCGACAACGTCAAATGCGTTCGCGATTCTTGCTTTGAATTGTTCCAAGTCTTCAAGCTTTGTGCTGGCTAAAATAAGGTCATCAACATAAACGGCGATTATATTAAAATTACCTCCGTTATTGAGCGTATACACACACGGCTCGCTAACGCATGGCATGAAGCCCATGCCTCTCAGCACTTCATCTAGCTTGCCGTTCCACTCACGACCACTCTGCTTTAACCCATAAAGCGCCTTCTTAAGTTTCAGAACCCGATGTGGAAATCTGGTACTAATGAAATGCTCCGGCTGTTTCATATACACTGTGTCATGTAGCTCACTGTTCAAATACGCCGACGATACGTCCATTTGGTGCAAATGCAATTTGTACTCGCACGCTAAAGCCAGCAACATACGAATAGTGGCGTATCTGACCACAGGTGAAAATGTTTCGGTAAAGTTTACACCGAACTGTTGGCTGCAGCCCTTTGCAACCAATCGGGACTTAAACCGCTGAACGCTGCCATCTGCATCTCGCTTTACGTTGTACACCCACTTACAACCGATAACTTTTTCTCCCACTGGAAGGTCAACTAACGACCATGTGTCATTGCGTATCAGAGCATCAAACTCCTTCTGCATCGAGTTTCGCCACTGCTTGGAATATTTACCGCTTAATGCTTCTTGTACGCTTTGTGGAATTTCTACTTCTTCTGCCTCCAATAAATTCACCATATGGCGCCTTTTACGTGGACGACCACGCTTACCGGTACGGATTATCATTGGCCTACCTCGACTTGTAGATTGCGCGGCGCTGCTGGGTGGTATAATGCCACCAGCGTTGCTCTCAGGTGGTACGTCGTTGCTGTCGTCGTTCATGCCCTCGGCCACATTTTCGCGTCTTCCAGTCAACAAATCTCCAGCATCAAACGTTACTAAATCGCTCTCCGCGCCTTCTCCTTTTGCACGACCATACGCGCTCTCCATGAATATGACGTCTCTACTTATAACCACCTTTTTGGCTGCTACATCGTACAAACGATAAGCCTTTGAGGTGTTGGAGTAACCCACCATAATCATCTCCTTGCCCTTTGCTTTAAACTTTTTATGCTGCGTTTTGTCGATTGCCACCGCTAGGCAGCCAAACACTTTCAAATGAGACACGCTCGGCTTCTTACCGGTCCATACTTCGTACGGCGTCTTATCCACAAGTGTTTTTGTTGCAGCTCGATTTCGGAGATATGCTGCAGTCGCCACTGCCTCCGCCCAAAAACACTCGTGTAGCTCACTATGTACAAGCATGCTTCTCGCCGACTCTACCAAAGTTCGATTAGCTCGTTCAGCTACACCATTCTGCTGAGGTGTGTGCGGAACTGTAAGTTGGCGCACAATACCATTTTCACGCAGCACATCTTCAAAGCCCTTGCTCAAATATTCGCGACCATTATCGCTTCGTAAAATTTTAATTTTTCGACCCGTTTGTTTCTCCGCCATTGTCTTAAATGCTTTGAATACCGACAACACTTCGTCTCTAGTTTTCAAAAAATATACAAAAGTATAGCGCGACATGTCATCAATAAATGTTACGAAATATTGTGACCCGCCAATCGATTTTGTTTTTATAGGACCGCATATGTCCGTGTGCACAACCTCTAGCAACACTCGCGCGCGATTTCGTGACACATGTGGAAACGGTTTAACACAAATTTTACTCTTTGCACACGTTATGCACTGTTCGTCTTTTTGTATTTCTTTAATATCAAGTCCATTTACTAGTCTTTTAATCGACATTTCTTTTAAAGTTTCAAAATTTAAGTGGCCGAACCGATTATGCCATACAATTCCGTCTTTATTCGCATTTTGTGCATAGAAACATTTATTCGTGCGATTTTTAAACATAAATAAACCGTGTTCTTCCTTCGCTCTCATAACACCCGCGCCGTTTGCACTTTTTATCACCGCATACTGTTTTTCAAAGCTAACCGTGAGACCATTGCTTGTCGCTTTACTTACGGACACGAAGTTGCTTTGCAATGCAGGTACGTGTAGTACATCGTTTAATATAATCTCACAGTCACCACGAAGACGAATTTCACCTCGACCGCAAGCCTCTATGTAATTACTCCCCGCTAGCATGATCTTCTCTTTGTGCACTTCATACGTAGAGAACATAGAACGGTCGCAGCATAAGTGGGCTGTGGCCCCACTATCAATGCACCAAACATCACGCGCCAAGCTGAGTGCAGGTGTAGCGGCAAGAATGGAAAACGACGATTGCTGAACTCTCTTCGGCTCTCTGCACTTCGCGGCGAAATGACCTCTACGACCGCAATTGTAGCACTTGCCGTTCATACGTCTGTTGTTGTTGTTACTGCTACTGCTGCTGTTGTTGTTGTTAACGGAGCCCTTTTCCCCATGCGTGCGTGCGACAAACGCCTGATGACTTTGATCACCTTCCAATTGCTCGCCCCTCTCACGTCGTCGTTCGCATTCCTCTAACAGCTTGACCCTGAGAGATTGCAAGGACGGCAAAGAATCACGCGTTTCGATGGCTATGACGAAGTTTTCGTAAGCTGCAGACAAACTCGACAGCAAGATGATGACCAGGAGCTCCTCTGGCACGTCAACTCCAATTTCTGACAATTTCTCCGTCACCTCGTAGAATTCGTTAATATGCTCCACCATGTTCTCACCTTCATTCAGCCGCAAGTATAACAGTTTTTTAAAAAGTGTAACCTTCCGCGCCGGTCCGGTTGGCTGGTAAATCTCTTTCAATTTTGCCCACGCCTTTGCCGATGTGTCGCAATGTTTGACGAAGTTGAGTTGGGATGGTTTTATGCACAGCATAATGCTCGCCAACGCTTTCTCATCTTTTGCGTCGAAAGCAGCAGACTCTGCCGGTGTCACTAAGTCACTTTTTAACTGCTTACCGCTGACTATGCTCCACAGCTCCGAATGTATCAGCACGCTTTTCATATGGACGGACCATGATGTATAATTTTTATCATCTAACTTTTCGATAGCGTACAGCGCGGCGGAACTCATTTTATACACGGCAACGATCAATATTAAAACTGTTTTATTTTTTCAAAGTCAATGTCGGCCTGGGCCCATAACCTGTTAGAAGGTTTGCAGAGCACGGTACTTTATTTGGCTGAGTTCGAACACAGAAGAGAAAGTGATTTCATTTTTACATACTATTTATACAGTGTATGCTTATGTACTAAGAAGGTTGGAACACTGGAATATCAATGGGAAATATATTGAGTTGCCAACTCTTAACAAGACACAAAAGATTGTAAACGCATACATCCTTGGAATATTAAAAATCGTGTTAAAACAAAAAAATGCGTGTAAAAACAAAAAGTTTTTTTTTTTAATTTGTGTTAAATCAAATTCGTGTAAAAAAACGTTGTTTTAAAAGAGAATTCAGTGTATTTGTAAAACCTAAAAATTATATATTTTAAATTTTCGGAATATTCGGAGTAGTTCAGCATTGATTAAGATGAACCACTACACATTATATTAATAACTTAAGCTTAAAACTTGCCTAAATGAGGTTTTCGGACTATTCGGAGTGTACATTTTTTTATTTTTTTGTGGAATATATATTTGTTGTTGTTGTAGAATCATTTAAATTTAGCTAGGGGACATGACTTAAACTATTTAAACCCAAAATTTATAGAATCAAATATTTCCGAATTTTCGGAGTAGTAAAATATGGTTCGTCTAGTGTTATAGGTATTTTCGAAATGATATAATATTAGTTTTAAAAATAATTTCCTAGATTATGTTTATGAAAAACCTCAATAAACACATTTTTATACTTTTCGGAATTATAGTAGTGAAGTATTAACAATTTTAAATACAAAACAATAACTGATGTATATAGATATTATTGCTTTAAACATTATGTGACATGATTCTCCTTATTTATGCTGGAATATTTGAAACCATTAAGAAGACAACAAAGCAAAACACAACATTTTCGAAGTATTTGAAATCAAAAGAGAATTTTTTTATCGGTTGATTTCAATACAGTCAAGACCGAATGTTGTCCGCCATTTTACAAACGAGTTTATCCCTAAATTCCAGTACATTTCGTTTCTCGAATGGTGTGATTATGAAATTGTGTCCTTACGGATATTTCCCTGGCACCTAACCTTGGTAGGTTAAAAGATCCTTTAAGAAGACTTACTATTATCCGGAAATGCTACAAAAACAATAGCAATAGACTTGATGGTGATGATAATGATGATGTGAAGGTAGGCATGAGTGCCACAGGCCTTTTAGAATGCTCACACCATTGTACTGTGCCCAAAGGGATAGGAAAGTCGTGGAAGGGATTAAGTATTATCACTCCCCAAAATTCATAGTTACTTTGAGAAGCCTGAGGAAGTCGACAGAGAGGAAGAGTATGAGCAAACCCCAATATGCACCTCCTGGAATGAAATGCTCTGTTGTGTACACATCCTCGAGGCAAGATTTGCATGTAGTTTCATTGATGATTTGCGAGTTTGCCATATGCTGGCTACATGCATTGTGCCCTGTACATGCTCCCATTGTGAGTCGCAGTTCTCTTCTTAATTTGTATTCTCTGAAAAGACTTTGCGATTTTACAGGATTACACTCGGCAAGGTGTTCGATGCGGCAGTTGGAGGTTGACAGCGAAACGGGATGCATACCTATGGTAGAATGGACCAAGTTGAGGAGGCTCTATGAACTCTTGGTGTGACCAACTGGAGAAGGCGCGCGCAAAGCAGAGGCATCTGGAGAGATCTTTGGAATAGGTTTATACGGCCAGTTAAGTAAATACGTAAGTACACTTTGCACCAATGCTGATGCAAGTTATTGGCTTTGGTCGCACTGGATTTCTTGCTGTTCTAGATTGGTCAGTTTTATAATTACCATTACTATTTCTAATGTTATCTCTTAGTCAGTAAGTCTTAATGTACATTTGGCCAATAAAATAAATAAATAAATAAATAAATATGTTTGTTATGCAGGAGTTCTATGTACTATTTTATGAACCCAACCTAACCTAATCTTGGTTGGATCAAAATAAATTATTTATAGATTCTTTAATTCTAAATTCTGAATTATTTTGATTCTAAATTCAGTATTTCGAAGTCGAATTGATTTTTTTTCCAAATTCTGATAATTGCATATAAACTTTCCTTAAACTTTTTACAGGAAATATGTATGTACTTAGGTTGATTCATTTGCAAAATTGAAAATTGTTGTAGGTTCTTTTTCGACTCTCAAAACTTTTGAAAAGTACCTCACTCACGCACTTGTCAGGGCAATATCCATTGTTGCTGGCCCCTAAAGACTGCCTGATGCCTGTAGTATTCTTTGGGAGAATTTTTGAAATCAAGTTCTCGGTGCGAGAACAAATGGTATGATTTCGAGTCCATAGTAGAGAACATATTCTCAACTGTCGGTTCCAAGACCAATAGAGGTACTGGAGCTGGATGGCAGCTAAATGAGAGTGTTAACTGTTACTGTTCTTTAGGAGGGCTGGAAACCATTTTCCAGTCGGAGGTCTTCGCCATTCTGAAAGTAAAGGAATGGATAATTTAGAAGAAATTACGGGAAACGTATCTGTCAGTAGTTTGTAGTGACTGACAGTCAGGCTACACTTAAGGCCTTGGAGAACGCGCGAGTGACTTCGAAGATTGTCCAAGAATATGAGAAGAAGCTCAGGTCGACATAAGCCACACCTTATCTGAGTTCCTGGACACTGTGGTGTTCAAGGCCACGAAACTGACGATAAATTGGCTATCTGTGGATCATGAGGCACGCCCTTGGTCGCCCACCAATCGGTACCAGTCTCAGGCAAGCACTCTGAACTGAATCAAATCCTATGTAAACAGTTAACATGGGAAGCTTTGCTCTAGTTTGGGAAGCAGCAGGACTGTCAAATGGTTTATGTTAGGCACGAGCAGGAAGGCAGGGTATTCCTTCTGAATTTAAGAAGGAAAGATCTTCGCCAGATCGTCGTTCTAATAACAGGACACACTTTTTGAGGCCAACATTTGGCCACAATGGGCATCATCAAGGATCCAACTTGCATATCTTGTCTGGAGGAGTTATACAGCACAGATCACTTTCTCTGTGCATATCCTGCCTTCGCTAGAACGAGATTGCGCATTTTGGGTTCTGATGTTGTTAGGACGGACGAGGTCCATTCTCTTATCCTACGCGATCTCCTGAGATTCATTAAAGAATCCAGGAAGTTCGTGCAGGAAGACTAGTAGTCCTTATCCCTTCTCTACTACCAACCATTCTCTATCACTCTTTTCCTCTCGAGTCTTAAGAACAGCCTGCGAAAAGCCTGAGTGCTTGAGAAATTGGACCCTCTAGAATTCACTTTCTTGGCGCCTCTCATATTCATTTCATTCTATTCATTCCAACTCACACTATATCGTGTGTAATAGGTTTTAAAATACAATTTAAGCTAAGAATTACTAAACTTTTTCCACAAAATGCTTCTAATGTTTGCAGAACAACAGGTCATTGAAAATCAGAAAAGAGGTTCTCGCTTTTACATCTCCAAAAAAACCGAAGAATATCCTGTTCAATGCATTAAAACTTCAATTTTAATGCATAAAAGTGTCCAAAAGAAAATAACTCAGCCAACTGCCAAATTTATTATGGAAGGAAATCCCCCATCCTTGATTAGTACAGTAAATAGAGACAAATAAATCACATTTACTAAAAAAAAATACTTAATGGCTGAAATTTTGAGGGTGTGCTCGGGGGCATGTCCTGAGTCTAAAACTGAGTTTTCGTATTCGAGGGGGTGGGGGAAGATACTACCCCCTGCTTATTTAGGGGTGAGCTCGTTTTAATTCCTTATCTCCGGTGCTATTGCTCGTACCGACAAGTCCGAGGGATCAAATTTGTGGGGAATAAAATGATCTATCTAATGATATGTAATAAAATCGAGGTCATAGGTCGATAAGGTGAATCACAATGGCCGGTCAAAGGTCAAAAGTGAGGGAAGTTTTTCGTTTTTCGTGAATACCGTGAAACCGAGAGTTTTTTCGCATACTGCTTCGATACCATTTTAAAGTACTTGAAATTACCTACAAAATAAGTGCTCGAACACTCATCTACTATAAACAGTTTGCCGTCAATCCAACGACCAAGTTGACCGCGCGCGCTGTACGTGCGAGCACGTAGAGAGTGCAATGTATGCGCAATGAGTACTTTTCGCGCCGTGCGCGGCTCAACATCGGCGCGCGCGGTCAACTTGGTCGTTGGATTGACGGCAAACTATTTATAGTAGATGAGTGTTCGAGCACTCCTTTTGTAGGTAATTTCAAGTACTTTAAAATGGTATCGAAGCAGTATGCGAAAAAACTCTCGGTTTCACGGTATTCACAAAAAACGAAAAACTTCCCTCACTTTTGACCTTTGACCGGCCATTGTGATTCACCTTATCAACCTATGACCTCGATTTTATTATCATTAGATAGATAATTTTATTCCCCACAAATTTGATCCCTCGGACTTGTCGGTACGAGCAATAGCACCGGAGATAAGGAATTAAAACGAGCTCACCCCTAAATAAGCAGGGGGTAGTATCTTCCCCCACCCCCTCGAATACGAAAACTCAGTTTTAGACTCAAGACATGCCCCCGAACACACCCTCAAAATTTCAGCCATTAAGTATTTTTTTTTAGTAAAATATACCTATTTACTGTACTAGATGACGTCAATCAATGTTGACAGGGCAGCTCACACCTCCGCATCACCCCGAATGCAATTCAAATTCATTGTAGTTGCAGCCAGTGACGCGGAAGTGCATTCATTGGCAGTTTATGAGAAATCCGCACAAAGCGCACCGCTTAATAATGTTGCGCGCCGCGAAGGTCGAATCGAGTCGATTTTTATGCACTGCGACGCAGTGCAGCGCGGCGTTCATTATGCGCCAATGCAATCTAAATTACGGCGATCAGTGGAGAGCGGAGCCGCCGCGCCGGTATCGTCGGCATTGTTTGCGCGCCGGCCAAGTTTTATTGCTCAACATAAATGCAGCAGCAGTTTTGTATTTTCGGTTTTGTTTTGTTGCAGGCAAATTGCCGCTGAACGAAGTTAATCTGATGTGCATTTTGTGCTTTTTTAATTATATCCAATTTTTTTCAATTGCCAACGTTTTTTATGGCTCTTTATGTTGAAATTGATTTTATGACTTTCGACGAGTCCCGCAGGACTCGGACTGAATGGCGCTGATGCAGCAGAAACTGGTCGGCACTGGTTGCTGCTAGTTGACAGGTACAGCGGCAGATGAACAGAGACAGCAACAACAACAACAACAACAACAACGGCGACTGCAGTCACATCAGATCGAACATTACAAAATCAATTAATTAATTGGGAAAATTAAGTGCTTCAATTGCACGAAATGAAATGACTTGCGAGCAACAATTGCCAGCTGCATGTTGCCAACAACAACAACAACAACAAAAACAAAGACAACAACAGTAAAAATAGCAAATTACATGACAGTGTTGACAGGATTGCCGTGTGGCCTTGCAGCAGCCGTCGAAGAGTGCGGACAGGTGGCGTTGAAGTGGCGTGCAATTTAAATGTGCGACAAGGCCAGACAGACCAGTGACCAGAGCGAGAGCACCAATGCAGGATGAATAAAAGCGACAATGACAATAAACGGTGCAGCATTTTTAATGAGCGAACAAATTGCTTAATTTTCATTTGCAAATAGCACTTAACCCACTAATCAGCGTCGTTGCGTATATGCGACAGTTGTGTGTCGTAGAGGAAATGCCAAGAAAATTTTACATTTTCTGCAACATTTAACAATGAACGAAGAAGAAACGCTAATGTGAAGATGAAGGGGGGAAATTAATGAACAGAATGGATCAGTGAAAAAAATGTATGTGAAAAAGGAAAAGATAATTAAGGTGACAAAGGAAGCTAGGAATGATGGGGGTTACCAGCTGATAAATATCTTAAAGAAGGACATGTGTTGAGTTTTTATAAAATGTAAATAGTTAGAAGCTATTTTAATCAAAATGTCTAAATGTTTTGCATTCGCTTCTTTGAAGGACAAGTCATCGCCTGTGAGCACCTAGTAGAAGCAGATCAGTCGAATCTTGCTCTGGCTGGAAACAGACGGAACGCACAATATGGAAGCGTCTGGGGAGAAGTGTTAAAGGAAGGTGGTTTCTTTATTTGAAGTTAACAGTGGTTGTTTTTTAGTTCTTAGTTCTGTTTTTCTATGTAGCAACTTTTTGTTAACAGTTCACTGACCAGTACCAGTAAACTAAGATAGTTCCATCTTTACCCCAACCATCCCTATCAATGATTTTGAGATATTTCTACCACGAACTTTTCTGTGATTTTCTTAAAAAGTCAATTTTCATGGGTACATTTTTACCCATTAGACAGCAATGGGTTAAGGGAGTTTCAATGTTTCGATGTTCAATGAAGCTGATGGCAGTTCTTGTTCTTGTTAACATAATGAATACTTTGGAATATATCCCTTTTCATAAGCGACATTTAGAACATCAAACTAACAACATATCTTTTCTTCTAAATGTAAAGTTCCAAACTTAATCTATTTCTCCATCTAGAATTAATGCAATGCCTGAGCACTTTTAAGGTACTTTCCGGATCCATAGAAAAAAAATTATATTATGATTTTAATGCAAAGGCAAAGACGACACAACAACACTGGATAAACATGAGCTGCTGTACATTGCATACGTTTAGGCGCCATGTTAATATTGCGGGAGTTAACGCAAATATGGTTCGAGGCAATGCTGGAATGTTTGAGAACGAGTTACGCTCCGAGAAGACAATTATAAAAATCAGCTGGGAATGATGCTGACAGTCAGTTTAGTCAGTGTCGCCAGATCAGGAAGATCAGATCAGTCTTTTATGAGAAATTTTAGGAGGAAAAATTGTTTTGAAGATTTTAATGTTGATACTTTTGACATCATTAATGGCACTGTAGCCAAAATATGCAATAATGAGGCTGGAATGTTTGAGAACAAGTTACGCTCCAAGGAGACAAGTATAAAAAGCAGCTGGATTCAGGAGATTTCACCCTAAATTTAGTACATTTTACGCGTTCTATGATCTCTATTCTAATGATCTCTTTACCGATACAAGTTGTCGAAGAATTGCGAGCCTAGTGAGTCGAACAGTGGTAGAAAAGATGACTTATAGTCTCTCCTTCTTCTATATTTAGGCAACTGTGACATAGTTATAACTTAGTAACATAGTAGGGGTTTTCACACCGTTTTTGTAAAAGAATTGAACAAAAACAAAATACACATAGAAAACTACCGAGTACCGAACTAACGAAGTAACGAGCTCGGTGTGAATACCCCTAGTAACTTTCATTTATTGCCAAAAGAATTTTTCAGGCCATTAACCCTTTCGAGCCCAAAGTTGCCTGAGAGCAACTTCACTTATTTGCCATCTTATAGCAAAAGCTATGATTGATTTATGAGTTTAATTTAAGTAGCACCAACAAATTAATATTTTTAGAAGTGAATTCACAGCAGCCGCCGTAGCTCAGCAAGCTAGTGCGTTGAGCCGCGAGGCAAGTCTCGGCGAGTTCAATACTTCGTTGCGTTAACACAAAAAAAAAGAAAAAAACCAACAAAAAAGGAAACCAACAATTTTTCTTTCGGCGGCTGTCCTCTCAGCAGGAAATGGTAAACCTCTGCGAGTAAAATTGCCTATGAAAAAGCTCCCAACTCGCCGTTCGGAATCGGCATAGAACTGTAGGTCTCTTCCAACACGCGCAACACGGTTGGTTGCGGGTAGTTAGTCAAGAAGAAGAAGAAGAATTCAAAGCAAATTACAAAAATTTTAGTGTTATCCCCAAAATAATTTCCAATAATTTGCAGCGATATCAGGGAAAGTTTGTGTTCTAATTGAAGTCTACGAATTGGGCGCGTTTGATCCAAACCCTGTTTCTTTAATAATGGTTAAATAAAATCAAAAAGTAATAATTTTGTATTTTTCCAAAAATATTATAACATTTTTCTGCATTTAAAAAATATTGATACAATATTTATTTAACCCGTTTTAAGCTAAAATTTTGCAAAAGTAAACTAGCTCTAGAACTCTAACAAAGAGGCGTGGCGATTTTAAATGCCGTGTGTACATTTCTTAGGGAAGTGTTTCACGATTTAAATACCAAAAAATAATATCGAAACACAGGGTAAAATTCGTGTTCGAAAGGGTTAATACAGATTTTGAACGCTGTCTATGGAGTCCTTATTTCATTGTGTAACTTCTGATCAAAATGACCGGAATTTATATTATTTGATTTAATTTGATTTCTTTCAAAGGATTCTACATTGTAAACATTACACATAATCCAACGCTTCCTACAATCAAATGTTTTTTAAATTCAGATTCTGATTCGCCTTAATTGCCTCAATCGTTTCGTTTCGCTTTTTCAATAAATTTGTAAAAATTTGCAAGTGTACAAATGTTTGTGGGCCAAAATGTACACAAAAAAGTGTATCGACTGCCGCTGCGGGATTGAGGGCCAATCGAACATGCCACGAGAAATGAAAAAAAAACTATCATAATAATTCAAAAAAAATTTCAACATTTTTTCGAGTGTACAGATTGCCACTACGAGTGTGAGAGCCAAAACTTACATAAGAAAGTGTTGAGATAGATATCTGGAAATGACTAATGTACAAAAAATTTAAAATTTTCAAATATTAACAGTTAATTTTTCTAACTAATAACTTCGTTTCGCTTTATGCCAATTGGCAACTTGAGTCCTGAAAATAGGAAAAAGTCAAACGCACAAACTCCCGACAGATGGAGTTCAAAGAGATATTGGATCACCAGATGACAGATGTACCAACCTATGAAAAAAACAGATTTTTAGAATATCTCAACTGCGCTTTGTTTTTCTTTCTTTCCATATTCCTTCCAAGATTTCTTGAAATTGTTCAACACTATTTCGCATTGCGGTATCCTTATGCGTGGATGTTAATGTTGTGGCCTATGTCAATAAAATTTTTGCTTCTATCCTTACACCCTCCAACCTCTCTTCATCATCCGAAACTTACCCATATGACTGCCCAGTGATAATCACATTTTGTTTAGCAAATATATTCTTTAGGGGCTTTGCTCTTTCTCCTCATTTCTCCTTACAGACATCGACACTTTTCCATAGTCCAACTCATTAGCTCTGCGGCAATAAAGAAATTGTTTTGGTTTCGCCTGTAAAAGACATTTTGCCTGATTTGCAGTGACTCGACGCAAATTCGACGTACACACACACACACACACGCACGCAAGCACACATAGAAGCGCCCGCTTGCATTAAATTAGGCAGCAATTAGAATTGACCGAAACGGACAACGACGAGCCACTTGTGCCAGCGAGAATCACCACACGACACCCCACCCACCCCCTTCCATCACTAACTCTAAATAGACACCAGGCACCAGTCACTCCAGCACAGCGCAAATTCAGCCAGAAATTAACCACAAAGGGCCGAAATAGAGCAGAAAATTATTTTTCATGCACACACCTACACTCTCCAAGCACAGACACACACACACACATAGCGGCAGTAAGTGCTCGGCCTAAATGGCTGTGCGGAATCTGTAAGCGGTGGCAATAACAGCCGCAGGGGCACGCAACCCGAAGCAGGCTTCTTCTTTTGCAAATGTGACTTTGAGCCTCTGCTGTCACTCACACACACCCACACGTGCGTGCATGTGAGCCAGTGTCAAGTGAGCTGACAATCGTTCAGACAATGTGAACTGACACTGCGGCCAATTCGAAGGCCAACATGTCACAACAACAGGTAATTCCGTAAAGTGTTTATTTTTTGCTTTTGCTGGTTAGTTGGCTGAGTGTCACACAACCTATCTTACTGATTGTTGGCAACATGGTGTGGGTAGCAATAGTCGCATATACGAGTATTGCATTAACTTTTGCAAAATGGCCCAAAACCGCATCAAGTTGACCGCAGCCACAATGCTTTGGTCCATGGAAATGTGCCGATCGCTTTGAAGACTCTAAAGTGATTTGGAATATTTGATGAGTGATTGGTTTTTGGGGGAACTGTCATAACAAACACACACAAAAAATGAAAACATTAGGTCACAACATTACCAAAAGATCTCCAATGTAACCTTTAGTGAGGCAGACCTGACCAAATGTATTAAAAATAGAGAATAAATTAATGAGTAGAGCACTTAAGCAAAGGAACCGAAAATTATGAGCAAATAAAAATTGGGAAAGGTCAAAGTTTAGCTAGAAATATCGATCCAATTAACCCATTAGTGCATAACGTTCGATAAATCGGACGCCAATAAAATTGTTATTTTAGGAGATATGTATTTTCCTCAAGGTTTATCCTTTAAAACAGTAGTTTAATATTTTAACTTTATGCACTAATGGGTTAAATATAAAGATGGTATAAGAATGCAGTGTTGCCAAATACGTAAAATTACTTTCTCCTAAATCTTGAAAATAACTCAAATTTTCTGCCAAAAATTAAAAACTCTTCTCAAATTTTTTTTATAATTTCAAAGGATTTAAACTTCTCATAAAAAAATTAAAATATATACATATCATCTTCAGCTTAACAACAAAAACTTAACAGAAAAAAAATATGTAACAAATACATTAAATAAAAAGTGAAATTTTTGGCGAGATTTCATTGTGACAGAAATGAGTGAGAAGGAGATAGAACGAGCTTACATTTTGTGAGCTTACAAATTTTTAACACAATAAGGTGCTTTGGCTATTAAAATAGTTGCCAAAATATGTTTTGTTGCCAGTGTTCCCCATACATCATACTTCGTTATCCTAAAAACTTCCAAAAATCAACTAAGGATCCGAAAAATGCCCTAACATAAAATATAAATCTCCTAAACTTTCACCTAAACAATTCTTTCTCCTAAAAATTATCCTAAAAGGCCAAGAATCTCCTAAATCTAGGAGAAAATCTCCTCGTCTGGCAACACTGTAAGAATGGTCATTATAAGATATTATGACCTTTTTTCCTTTGTCGAAACAACCTACCAACCTTACATCACTCAGACAGACTGTACTGCGGCTTGAGATTCCCTGCTGCCTTACATATACCCAACCTATAGAGATATCTGAATGAATCATATACTGCCACCAGTGGCTGCGTTTGAACCCCGAAACCCCCCCGAACACAAAAATTGCTAATTCAATATATGGTTTCGAATGGAATTCGGCTCAAAAGTTGTACGCAAAACACCCCAAAATGTAATCCTGTGTGCACCACTGAGTGCCACTGAGCCAAGATCGCTTCTCTAAATCCATCTCCATCAGTGCCAAATGTCTCAAATCGATTCGAACGTACGCAGAGTAGACACACCGAAAGTGATCCACCGTCGCATCATCCGTCCCACAAACCACAGGACATGGCGCGCTGCCAGATATGTCTACCTTTTCCATGTGATACTCCCATAGGAAATCTTTAGGGCTACATAGGAAAAGAAGAAACTGCGAGCATTGCACTAAGATGAGCTTTGGTGAGCCTTCGATGTTCACTCGTTGTTTAAAATTACACATTGGTTAACAGTGGCTTTAATGGCCGCAGATGGAAGTTGAGGAACAAATTCCATTAGCCCATTCTAGCTAAGAAATCTAAATCCTTAACCCGCTTATCAAAAAAGAAGCGCTACCGTTTGCCGAAAGAAAGAACTTGTTAATCTTTTGAAAATAATTGATTTATTAGATAAACAATTTGCAGACCTAATCATCTCCCGAAGTTGCGATGCCAACTGGCCACCAAGATTGTGCGATCCTCATCGCACCATCCTTACTTGGATTTATGTGAAATCTCTAATCTATGCAAATCAACCACAATCAATTCCTAAGCTCAATTCGAGATTCAACATGTCATTTGTGAAATGGAATCACTTCTTTCGTAAAACTTCATAAACAAAATTATGAAAAGAGAAAAACATCTGTGATCAAATCTGAAAGGATACTTAATGATAAGTTAAGTTATGTATATTGTACTCTAATTTAGTTATAGGTTCAATATCGTTGTAAATAAATAAATTAATAAATATATTCCTTACTTAAGTGGAATATGTCTACTTTAGGTAAGTTAAATTACATAAGTTAATGTGACTGCCTCTGTATGAGACACGTTGAGCCCGTTGCGATAGCACGAATTTCACCCGTTTTAAAGTGAAGTGTATGCAACACTATTTTCCAACATGTGTTACAACACACATTTCACACGGATGGAGGAAAGTGAATCCGAATCCGAACGGTGGTTGGTAGTTGTCAGTTCTTTCTCCACACTTGGAGCTTTGATCATTGCCTACCAAAAGTGCGCTTCTGCGTTTCTTAATAATTTTCATCTGCTTCATGTATCAGAAATAGACAAGTGTTTTTACCAGCAGCCAAACCTAAGGTCTGAAACAAACCTAAGGCTTCTGGCATGAAAAGCCAAATGCATGAAAAGCCAGACGCCTTAAAAAGCTGAAACCTGAAAAAGCTGCACTATCGAGGCCAGTTTTGTCGACTTTACAATGTAACAAAAATCTCACCACACGCTGAATAGATTTGTGTTTTTTATTATTAAATTAAATCGGGCACTTTTATTAGCTAACTACTGAATAGCTAACGATATCATTCTTTAGACTAACAGTCTTTCTAAGTTCTTCTTCTTCTTAAATCTCTAATCTGATTAAGTTCAGCTTCTTCTTTGAACTCTAATCTTCTTTAAATTTTTTACGATTAAGTCGACTTTTTTTGCTTAGAATTTCTACTCAAAATCAGTAAAAGTAAGATTCTCGGTTTCTTCTTTGTTCCACGTTTTTATTGACATTTTCTGTTTCGAAATTCAATTTGAAGTGAATAATAAATGAAATTCTTCTTATTCTATTTTGACCTCTGACGTTATTAATTTTTTGTTATGGTTTTAATTTTCGATTTGAACAGAATACATAAGCATTGCATTATCTAAATTAGAATTATGCCGTTTAGTTCTTCTCTTTCTTAGATCTCTAATATGTGAATTTGTTTATGATTTATCAACGTCTTCTGTTTCAAATCTCAATTTTAAGTAGATAAAAGTTAAGTTCATCTTCAAAATTCTTTAAATTTGTGTATTATTTCAAGACTTTTTAATTCAAATTTCCAGTGAGTAGCTAAACACAACATTATCTACCTTCATCAACCTTCTCTCTCTACTCCGTATAAGTTCTTCTTCTTCTTTTTGATCTGTAAAAATGTTTCACGATTTCATGATTCAACGTATTCTATTTTGAATATCGATTTTAAGTGAGTAAAAGTTAAGTTTTTCTCTTTCTTTTTTGGTCTCTGAAATTCTCTCATTTTAAATTCCGAGTGAGTAGCTAAACACATCTTTCTCTGGACTAGAATAGTCTGTTTAAGTTCTACTTTTTTTTCTTTGATCTCTAATCCTTAATATGTTTCATGATTTCATCGACGTTTTCTTTTTCGAATGTCGATTTATATGGATTTCACGGACCTTTTCATTTCAAATTTCGAATGAGTAGCTAAACACAGCATTCTCTAAATTCTCGATCCTAGGCTCTAAAATACTTCGTTTAATTTATTCTTCATCTCTTTTGATCTGTAACCTAGAAAGACCAATTTTGACGGTTTATTATTTGTATTTTCTTTAGTATTTCTATCCACTTTTGCTTAATGACTTTTATTTTTTAACGTTCTACAATTAGTTCTACAATTAGGGTTCTTCTCAATTACGATTAGTCAAATCCGATGGGTACTTTTCGTGATATCAGTTTAAAAATCAGTTAAAAAATAAGTTTTGAAATTCTTCATGGTTTAATTGAAGTTCGTTGTTTCGAATGCCGATTTGAATGGTTAATGTAAAATTAAAGTTCTTCTTTTGCTTGCTTGGTCTCTGAAATTTTTTAAATTTGTTCATTATTTCAAGGGACTCATTTTAATTTGCGAGTGAGTAGCTAAACATAGCAATCTCTAGAATAGAATATACTCCATTTAAGTTCTTCTTCTTCTTTGTTTCTAATCCTTAAAAAGTTTCATTATTTCATCGATTTTTCGAGTGTCGATTTAAATGAAGTAAAATAATGTTCTTCTTTTGTTCCTTTGATCTCCGAAATTATTTATAATATTTCATGATTTCATAACTGTAAAGCCGACGAGCTGGCCAGAGCAGGCACGGAGCTGCAATCTATAAACGCTATAGAAGAGGCTGGCATTCCACTCTCTACCTGCAAATTACGCCTCAGGAGCTTTTATCTTCGTAGAGCAAACACTAGATGGCTCGAAGAAGATACATGCCACACAGCAAGACAGATCTGGCCAACAATCGATCTGAGCAGATCCAGGGAATTGATCCTGCTAAACAAACCCTCAATAGGGATTGTCGTAGGAATCATAACTGGACACTGCCCCAGCGGTCAACACGCCAGAAGACTAGGCCTGCTGTACAATGATTTCTGCAGAAGCTGTAGGAACGAAGACTAAGAGGAAACTGTTGAGCACTTCCTCCGCGAATGTCCGGCGCTTGCAAGAACACGCCTACGTCTCTCGGGACAGCACTCCTTCAGCTGTTAGCAGATCTAGAGCAGATGCCCCCAAGCAATCTTAACAAATTCATCAGAGCCACCAGATGGCTCTCACCTTAGGGAAGTGTGTAGGTGGAGTCATCTCCCCACCATGTGGTAACACAATGGGCCACCAGGCCTAAGTGATGCCCGTGAGGCGGCCACTTAACCTACCTACCTACCTACCTATGATTTCATAAACTGTTTTATTTCAAATCTTGATTCGAAGAGAATAAAAGTTAAGTTCGCCTTCTTCCTCTTTGGTCTCTAATCTTTAAAATGTTTTAATGATTTCATCAAGGTTTTTTGTTTCCAATATCGATTTGAATGGAGTGAAATTGAAGTTCCTTTTTTGCTTCTTTGATCTTTGAAATTATTTGAACTTTTTTATGATTTCATCGACGTTTTCCATATTGAATTTCGTTTTAAAAGAAATTCCCCTTTTCTATTTTTTTAGTTTTTTTTTGCTATAAATTATTCATTAAAATCTTTGTACCATTACCATTATCATTACCATTATACTAATATAAATAACTAACTAACTAAACTAATATAATAATAAAATATCTTAAGGGTTTTCCCAGTTTTACCGTAATTTGATACCAAAAATAATGGTTCCACCTAAACAAAAAATATTTCCATATATAAAAATGAAATAGAAACTACGTTATGGACAAAAATGCAACATTTCCAAATTTATTATTTAAGTAACTTAAAAACTATTTATAATATATCTAACTTCAAAATATGTATAAATAACTTAAAAATTGTAAAAAGGGATTCACAATGGGCCAATTCGACCTCCGAGAGGAAGTGCGGTCTCTGTGCCTCACACACCCTTTCCTACCTAACCTTACCAAATGTAAGAATTAATTGCTGGATAAAATAATTTATTTATGATTTGTATTGTATCTAGAAAACGTACTACAACAACTGTTTAAATATACATATATAGTTTATATGTACATAAGTATATCGTACTGACTTCAATTTACTTTATTCGTAAAAAAAATTTGTTAAGGTTACAGTTTTGCATTTTGCTGTGGAGCTCCTCAATTGCTTAAAAAAACATTATCCAAACTATTATTGGAATACCTTCCTTAAGTTCTTTCTCAACTTTAATCTCTAATGTTTAAATACTTTACATGATTTCATCAAAGTTTACCTTAAAATTAAAAATTGCCCCATTATCCTAATTTCAAATTTAATTGAGTTGTCTATTCTAGAAAAAAATGTACTCACTATTTCTGTAATTTATTCCGCTACTTATCGAACGCATATTGCAATAAATTTCATTAAATTTGTCCACAAATTTGTGTACACTTTGAAGTTTACAATTCAATTGAGTCGCCGAACGTTCTCGGAAATTATTGCAATATGGTCTAAGAGACGCACAAGACACAATATGAATGCAAGATTTGACGCATTTGACTACTTATGGGCCAACGAAACGAATTCCCGGCCATTATGTCATACAATTTCAATTTACTAGCGAACATTTGGCATTCACCTGCTGCCAAGTGGAAATTACCTTCGATCGGATTTCGGACGTGTGCGCCTACGCCGCAGTGCGTCCTTGCCGCTGGCAATACTCGTATTTGGCATTTATCTGCCGCCTCAATGCTGCGCTACGTAGGCCGATTGTGCGTGGTGCCTTGCACTAAGATTGATATACATATATTTATATGTCGCATGGTGCCAGGTAACTAAGGAATATGTTTTTGTGATTATTTTTTGCTCGCCTTAGCACACTGCCACACTTTGTGTATGTGTGGGTGGAAGTGTGTGTTTGGGTGTCGCACACACACACACCCACATACAGCGTCCTTGCAAGTGGAAGCCATTAATGCGCGCTGGCATACTGAAGGGAAGCGTCGCCGAACGCCGCTGTCGTCTTGCCACTGCTTGGGCTTTTGATTTTATTATGCAGCAATTATTGGTCCGCAAAGTAAATGGCGCACATTGTGGCCGGCAGACAGCTGCCCGAGCAGCTGAATGGCCGCACAGGGGGATTGACCAACGACACGAGGCCTCCTTCTGAATAGCAACGCGTCGCTCCTGGGAGCGAATTGTGGGCCGATTTGTCGCTGTGGCCACTGTTGATTTGCTGCTTGCACGACAACTACAACGCATATGCGTGAAGGACACAAATACTTATTAGTGAACTTGTTAATAATTAAGGCGCACACAAATGGCACCGAACGGCTGGGAAGTCTTCTTGCGTCTGAGACCGTAAAGAAACAACAAAAGCAAACAAAACATATAGAAACCAGAATAACTCAAATTCGTGTTTACGCCTGAAAAAATCGACAAAATCGCAGCGTCGAGACATAGTGGAAGCCAAAGCGAAATGTGGTTGTTATTGTTGCAATTTTGTTGTTTCTTATTTTCTTTTTTTTTTAAATAAGCCGCAAAAGTAGTGAGAGAGCCAGCAACCGAGACGGAAAGCTCAGAGGTTGAGGCCGAACTGAACAAAACAAAAAAAAAGAAACCGCTGACACAACAGAAAATTGCCAACCATTTCAATACATAAGTAAATACACGCACACATACACAAACACACATCTCTATTATTACACCGCCAAATGCGTCACATGCTCACACAAACATACTGACAAATGGCCGGCATGCAACAACAACAAATATACACACACAAAATAAGCCAAAACCAAACGCATGCGACATTATGCCACACTTCAAGGACATTCACTTCTGTTTATCCTGCGCTCACATACATAGAAGCAAACACATGAATATATGCACACATACATATGTAAGTAGATGGAAACGCAATATTCCTTGGTTACGACCAGGCATTTACCTTGATTACCTTGCAACATGTCGTACACAAACACAGCTGTACACTCACACACACACAATCACACCGGAGTGTTTATACAAATAAACAAAAGGCAGCTTAAGCTGGCTGGCTGGCGGCTTTGACGCTTCAAGGCTAAAACGCTTTGTGCCTATGTTCCTAGTGACGAAATTCGGTTGAGCTCGAGGCGGCAAGTTGGTAATGAGTTGACAAAACTGCAATACCACACACACACAAACACACACACATACAGGGTGCGCCAAAGTGGCGCGTGCAACTCGTTAAGTAAAAAGCACAAAAAAGCACATTGTTGTTGGTGTATTAAGTTTAATCAAACTAATAGGTTACTACTAACCGAAAACTAACCGATTTTCTTAGATTTTGGAAAAAAATTAAACATGTGTTTTAAGCGTAATTAGTTTATTTACCTAATGGTTACTATTGCATCAAAAATAACCGAAAAATAACCAATTTTCATAGCTTTTGGAGACAGCATGAAAATATTTTTAAAAAATATTTTTTTTACTGGCGAACTTAATTCATTTGGACGAATCAGTTACTACTGCATCAATAATAACCATCAAATAACCACTTTTCATTCAGGAAAATTCACATTTTTGTTGGTGTAATTAGTTCAAACTAATAGGTGACTACTAACCGCAACATAACCAATTTTCATAACTTTTGGAGGAAAATTAAAAATATTTTTAGTGGCGTAGTTAGTTTAATTAAACGGTTACTAGTTTTTTAACCGGTTACAACTGCATCAATAATTACTCAAAAATCACCAATTTTCATAGCTCTATTTTTAATGCCGAACTTAATTCCTTTGGACCAATCAGTTACTATTGCATCAATAATAACCGCCAAATAACCATTTTTCGCTCAGGAAAATGCACATTATTGGTGATGTACTTAGTTCAATCAAACTAATAGGTTACTACTAACCGCAACATAACCAACCACAGATTTTTGAGGAAGATTTTACATCGTTTTTATGGCGTCATTGGTTTATTTAACTAATCGGTTACCACTGCACCAATAATAACCGAAAAATTAATCATTTTAAAAAATATTTTTTTATTGACAAACTTAATTCAATTGAACCAATCAGTTACTACTGCATCAATAATAACCGTGAAATAACGACTTTTCAATTAAAAAAAAGGCACTTTTTGTTGGTGTATTTAGTTCAATCAAACTAATAGGTTACCACTAACCGCAACATAACGAATTTTCTTATATTTTAGAGAATAGTTAAAAATATTTTTTAATGGCGTAATTGGTTTATCTAACTAATCGGTTACCACTGCTACAATAATAACTGCAAAATAACCAATTTTCATAGCTCTTGGAGGAAACATAAAAAACGTTTTCAAAATTTTTTTTAATTCCGAACTTATTTCTATGGGACCAATTAGTTACTAGTTCATCAATTATGACCACAAAGTTTTTTAAAATAATAAAGGAAAAACATTTTAATTACAAACATGAATAATACAAAAAAAATCCATTTTTTATTTTATTTTTGCAATAGATGACTTTACTAATCTGTATCTCATGTTGATTAAAAGCAATCAAGTTACTTTGGAAGCCTTTACAAAGATAAGACTTCATACTAAAAAAACTTCTCAGAGAGTTTCATGATTGCTTTACTCAGTTTTGTTTGTACACGCGTCAAAGATGAACAACAGCAAAGACAGAATATGCCATATTTTATAGGTTCTCCTCGATAGAAGCGGCTGAAAATGTAAATAGTATTTCTAGTCCTGATACTGAAAAAGGTAAACGCGCAAATTTTGGTTTCCTCGATGCCATTCCGGTAATTTTTATGTCAAAAATGTTTCACGCTCAGGAAGGTCAAGTGTGAAAAATGTCAATCAAATCATGGAAATCTTCAATCACATAAGCACTGCTTTGATTCTACAGCAAATACTCATTGCACTCACTCACAAAACCCATTTCGAACCACTTGAATTAGGCTGAATACCAAACAAAGCTCAATGTGTGGTCTCATGGTCTCATGGACCAAACTTCCATCTGTGAAACTAAAAGAAGTCAACTCATTTCTAAAGCGAATGTCAAGTGATGATGAAAAATGGATCACATACGACAACCTCAAGCAAGGACAGTTGTGGTCAAATCACAGTTTAAAGTTCGGATTGATGCGAAGGAAAGTTTTTCTTTGTGTTTGGTGGAATGGACAAGGAAAAGATCTACTAGGAGCTGCTCTACTACGGGGTGTCTGAAGAAATCAATCACCCAGAAGCAGTAAACTTTAGCCAATAGGAGAGGAATTGTGTTGTATCAGACTCGTCAAAAGCTTTGGAAATTTTTTTGTAAGTTTATGTGCCTAGAAGTGTCCAAACTTTGGCCAATAGAAGAACAATAGTGTTCAAACAGGACCTACATCCATAGTAACTGGCCAGAAGCTTCGGCAGTTGAGTTGGGAGGCACCAAATGATTAACACCAATCTATATATTCCGTCTATGACGAATGATTTTGCTGGTGAAAAATTACCCTCAAGAGAAGTTTGTGAAAAACCACTGTCCTCGAGATCCCAGGGCTTGAGGGTTTCTAATAGAGGGCTAAATTTGTTTTGTTCCATGTTAACTCCTCTCTGGAGCATAGGGCCTCCACCAGACAGCCTTGTGTTGGTTATGTTAATCAGTTGTGTTGTTCTGGCAGGGTAGGTGATTGGCCTGCCGCAGGTAGACCTAAGTGATGGGGTTGCCATCTAACGCCGCTTAGGAACGTCGCCTCCGTTATTTCGAGCTACCGCTCGTAGCGCCATCTGTTGTGTGAGGAGGTTACAGCAGAATGGTTGGGGACCTCGCTAGATCAATTTGGTGCGCTGTTTTCGCAGTTGTCTGCTTCCCCTTGCAGATGTCGCTCGTGCGCCGTGTAGCTTTGTAACGCAGAATTACGCGTACTATTGCGTGGAAGTGAGTGGGATAGGAATAATTAGGTTGGGAATCAATGAACTTTGGATATGTTGCAGGGTTTTAGGAAAATTTGGAGAACAGGAAAAATCTGAAAAATTGGTTGGAAAAGTGCGGGACCATGCACGCGGCGGGAGTTGAACCCACGACTTCTGGGATGACAGATGAGATACATAGTGAAATTATAATATACCTTTTTTTCAAAGCGCAATTAGCATCAAAATGGCAACAAGTCATTGAACAAAAGGTGCAACATTTGATCTAAATTGGATCATTCTACACTAAATGAAGCCTCCAGTTGCATGTAAAAATAATAGATTCCTTTTTACTACACCTGATATTTATTTTTATTAAAGCTAATTTGCCTCACTCATTAAATAGACAAAAATTTCCAAAGGTTACCAAATGAGCAAATAATTTGGTTTCAATATTATTGCAAAGTTTCATAAGTTTCATCCCTGTTTTCTTCAAACTTTCTCTATGGTTTGCTATCCCCCAATCCAGCCACTTTTTCTTGCTATTTCTTAAACTTTAAGTCTAAACTTTTTGTTGTTGCATAAAACCTTATTTGACTCATGAATATGCAAAATTTGTCCTTAAAAGTACTTAAACGAGCTTAACCGAAAGCCATCATCCATCTACCTTGAATGCATGACATTATTCCTTTAGTTTAGTTGTGAAAAGGACCAGAAAAGGTCACACACAAACTATCGCATTCATCGCATTTCCTGTATATTCACTTGAATCATTAGCCGCCGCCACTTGAGTCACTTGCGAATAATTAAATTCTTCAAATTTCTTTCCATACTTGTGGCATAACCTTTCAAAAATGTTCCAAAAGTTAGTTAAATTTTAATCAAATAATATTCATATTTTTGTATTATTTTCTTATTGAACAGCAACAACAACAAAACTTGAAACATTTTGTGTATGAAAAACTTAACAAAACTTATAAATAGCCGAAAAGCTACAAATCCCCAGCGTTGGTGACTAATTTCCTCTTAGCTTTACGCCCACATCGAGTGGAAGTTTTTCAAGTGTATCGACTGTGTCGACATGGAAGTGTGGGCAGTGGAGTTTTTCGTTAATATTTATTAGTTGTGCCGAAGCTAAACAAAAACGAAAAACGATGCAAAGCAAATGTGAAAAAAAAGTTTCATTTATTGCCTGTAAAATTAAATCAATAAACAAAACTGGTTTTTATGGGCGATTTTTTTTTCAATACTGAATTTTCATATTCATATTTGTGCGAGCATAAAAATCTCAATGAAGATTGAAGATAAAAAGTTGACAGCCGATAGCTGAAGTGGTGGTAAATCACTGAAACCAATGGATATGAGAAATGAAAATTATGGAAAATGTATGCTGAACACTGCTGGCACAAAGATATGGCATCTACCTGGCGACATAAATTTCAAATATAATGGAGTGGACTTCTGGGCTTCACTTGTGGGCAATCAATGGCGGAGTTGGCTCAAGCGAAAGCGTGGAAGATTGGACTTATTGGTCTTCTGAACTTATATCATAGTAGAAGTAGAAGAGGTTGCTGTATGTACCACACAGTGTTGCCAGATCAGAATATTTCCTCCTAGAAACATTGTTTAGGAGAAAGTTTAGGAGATTATTATATTTTATGTTAGAGGATTTTTCGGATCCTAAGTGGATTTTTGAAAGATTTTTACATAACGAAGTATGATGTACTGGTAACACTGATAACAAAACATATCTTAGCAATTATTTTAATAGTCAAAGCACCCAATTGTGTTAAAAATTTGTAAGCTTACAAAATGTAAGCTCGTTCTGTCTCGAAGCTTCTCAATACACTTGCCGCACAGTAATAGTTTTTTACTTTTTTCTCTCAGTTTTTACTTGCATAAATTTTTTTCATCTCTTTCGAGTTGCAGTTTCCAAATTTTCATTCAACTTGTACACATTTTCATATACATTACTTCAACAGTAAAAATCTAAAAAAAACGAAAACCATATCCTCAACATTTGGCTTTCAGCCACAAAAAAAATTTCGCAAAATTGCGCAAGAATGCTGAATGATGATTTCAAAGCAAAGTTTCAATTGCAACGAATTCATTCGTCCAAAGCTGGTCAAACCGCAATTGTTTTTGTTGTTTCGTAGAGGAAAACCCAAGCAACAATAACAATAACAACAACAAATGGCAATAGCAAACTTTTCAATATATTTTTATTTGAAATAATTTAATTTTAATTTAATTTTTAAATAATTTTAAGAATTTTGAATAATTTAAATAGTTCCAACTATAATTTTAAAAAATTTTAATAAAGTTTTAATAAGATTTTAAAATTTTTTAATAATTTAAATAATTCAACAAATAATGTGAAAAGTTTTAAATAATATTTTTTAAAGGATTTTAACATTTTTTCATAATTTAAATAAATCAACAATTAATTAAAACATTTTAAAAATATTTTAATAAGATTTTGAAAATTTTTAATAATTTAAATAATTCAACACATAATTTGAAAAAGTTTTAAAAAATATTTTTTAAAAGATTTTAACATTTTTTCATAATTTAAATAAATCAACAATTAATTCAAAAAATTTTAAAAATATTTTAATAAGATTTAAAAAATGTTTAATAATTTAAATAATTCAACAAATAATTTGAAAAGTTTTAAATAATATTTTTTTCAAGGATTTTAACATTTTTTCCTAATTTAAATAAATCAACAATTAATTAAAAAAATTTTAAAATATTTTAATAAGACTAATAATTTTTAAAAATTTAAATAATTCAACACATAATTTGAAAAAGTTTTAAATAATATTTTTTAGAGGATTTTAAAATTTTTTCATAATTTAAATAAATCCACAATTAATTAAAAAAAATTAAAAAAATATTTTAATAAGATTTTAAGAATTTTAATAACTTAAATAATTAAACAAATAATTTTAAAAAATAATAAAATTGATATAACATATCAGTACGATTTCAACACTTTTTTATAGTTTAAATAATTAAAAAAATTAAATAATATTCTAGTAATTTTTTAACAACCTTGAATATTTCAATAATTCAACAAATAGCTCAAAAAAAATTTTAATAAAATTTGAACAGTTTTTAATATTTGAAATAATGCGAGAATTAATATAAAAAAATTAATAAATATTTTAATAATTTTGAATAATTTAAATAGAACAACAAATAACTAAAAAAAAATTAAATAATATTTTAGTAATATTTTAGCAATTTTTAATTATTTAACTTATTCAACAAATAATTACAAAAATTAATAAATAAAATTCTAATGAGTTTTTAAAAACTTTGATATTTAAATAATTCAACAAAAAATTAAAAAAAATCAATGAGATTTTAACAATTTTGAAAAATTTAAATAACACAACAAATAATTAAGAAAAATTTAAATAATATTTTAATAATATTTAAACAATTTTGAATAATTTCAGTAATACAACAAATAACTACAAAAAATTGCAATAATATTTGATGAGATTTTAACAATTTCGAATAATTTAAATTATTCAACAAATAATTTAAATATAATTTAAATACCATTTTTTAAGATTTTAACAATTTTGTATAATTTAAATCACAAAACAAGAAAATTAAAAAAAATTTTAAATAATATACCTCGCCACTTAACCCCTTTAGTGAACCACACTATCGGCGCATAACTATTTTTTAAGTTCAGTTGATTTATAGCCAATTTTTGCATTAGAAATGGAAAAATGTTTAGTGTAGCGCATAAAAAAGTCGTTTCAGACTAACTTAAGCACTCTTTCTTGTTTTTATGTGCAACATCCGGTGGTTGCGTTGATAACGCAACGTCTAGTTGCATGTGGCAGGCTGCATGCATTTGGACGCGTTTCAAGTGCGTTAACCAGCAAAAAAAAGAAGCAAATTATTTTTAGCAAACTACAACAGCAAACGCAGTAAAATTATACACCAGCGTAACAACTACAACACCAACAGCAACAACAACAACAACATCAACATATGAATGCATACAGAAAACTGGTAGCTTAGCATATTGAAAGCTTCCTTCGGTGGCCAACAACAGCCACAAGGAAGCAATGATCATTGGCAGCAGCAGCAACAAGAACAACAACAACAACTACACCAATAACTCCATGTATGTGTGTAAAATGTGGCTGTTGTTGTTGTTGGTGCTGTGGTTTCTGAAGTGAAAGCGGATGTGCCGCTTGTTGCTGCACTGCGCCAAATACAACAAAACAAACGAAGACATAACACGGACGAGCAGCCAAAAAAAAGGCCGCAACTTATTACAATTTTCCAATGGTTAGCATGGACCAGTGAGTGAAGAAGGGGAGGCGGTGGTGGGCGGCGCTCAGAAACTGGGCCGTGCTGCTTAAAGTTGCTCAAGCGAAAAGTTTCGAATGCGCATTACTTGCGTACAAAAGACTCAAAGGTTCAAAGGTTATGCGCGTTGTAGTTAGTGCGGCTTAAATGGTGACCCCTCCGACCCGCGCGCCCACAGTGCCGCCAGCGCGCTGCCAGAAATTTACATGCGGCACATGTCGTCAGGTGTGGCGCATTGAACACTCAGTCGCCGCCGACGCCGCCAACGCTGCCGCAGTTGTCGTTGCCGCCAAGTGTTGCAGCAGCAGCAAACTGCCGCTTCAGCTCGGGCTGGGGGCTTGACATGTGTGAACGCGAGCCGGTCAGGCGAAGCACTGTTGGGTTTTAAGGATTTTGTGCTTTAGCGGCGCCAACGTCGGCGTCAGTCAATTCAAATTTTCAGTTACATGCTTCGATTGGCAATTGAAAACGCATTTCAGGCACATTTGCACCACACCACACACACACACAGACACACACACACACTCACACACAATCAGACAATCTCTCTCACACTCGACCAGCCAAAGTCTTTGAAAGAAAAGTTGTATTTTCTTTTTGTTGGCAGCGTTTTCGGTACGTTTTAAGGCTTACAAAGTTTTCGGCCGAGTCGCTGCTGGCGCACGCAAATACGTGAGGTAATTTCCTAATATTTAACTGTAAATTAAGTTAGAGACACGTGAAGGGGTTGCAGCGCACGTACCGCGCACACATGGCTCATCCATCTAAACAACGATTGAACACAGCCGCTGGATTTGCGGTCGTCGGAGCGAGGCAGGTGGCACTTTTGACAATTCGTGGCAAATGGACCGGCACAACGGCGACTGAGACGATTGAAAGTGGTCGGAGTGGGCGCTGAAAGGCTGCCGGCAAAGTCGTCCATGTAAATATCGCAGAAAGGCAGAAAGTTTACTTTGAATGCAGCGACACATTTTGGGGATTTCAGCGTAAATTACTGGAAAAGGTTAAATTTGTGAATCTTGCAAAAGTGTGAGAAGTTGTCGTTGTCAACCTTCAGATGAACCACGACAGCAAAGGGTTGAAATTTAAACGCTCTCTCATCAGAAATTCGTGGTGAGATGGTTTCTCTTTAATGTTGCCTGCAATCGATACTGAAAGTAAGCTAAGCTTGACTACCAAAAGAATTGGCAGTAGTCTGTAATATTCGATACTTGAAACTATCGAAACTGTGTTATTTTATTTTCGAAATATATATACTAGTTTTTCATCAAAGAGTAATTCATTTTTTTTTCTTTTAAATAATATTTTCATAAGATTCTAACAATTTTGAATAATTTAAATAATTCAAAAAATTATGTTAAAAAAAATTATGTTAAAAAAAATTATATACTATTTTAATACGATTTTAACAATTTTAAATAATTTAAATGATTCACCAAATAATTTATAAACAAATTATATACTATTTTGATATTATTTTAACAATTTTTAGTAATTTAAATAATAAAAAAAATAATTTTAAAGCACTTTAAATAACATATTAATACGATTTAAACATTTTTTAATAACTTAAGCAATTCAACAAATCATTCAAAAAAAATTAAATAACATTCTAATAAGTTTTTAACAACTTTAAATATTTAAATAATTTAACAAATAATTTCAAAAAAATTTCAGTAAGATTTTAACAATATTGAATAATTCAAATAATGAAATAATTATGATACCACATATTTCACCAGTTTTAAAAAATGTATGCAACACAGTGTTACAACACTCAAATCAAGCGGATGGAGAAAGGGGTGGGGGACCTACAGTTCAACGTAGAATCCGAACGATGGCTGGCAGTTTTTCTTTCCCTGTGCAATTCTTGTGATTCTCATCTGCTTCATGTAGATATCAATAGAACTAAACGAGTGTTTTAACCAGCCGGAGCTAAGATTCGAACCTAGGGTCTCTGGTATAAGAACGCTACCCTCTGGACTATTGGGACCGACTAAAACTTTCGAAATTGTAAAAATTTAATTTCAAAGTATCGATACTATTTTTTCATGAAAGTACAATTCTTAAACTGAAATCTACTGAAATGATTCAACCACATTATAAATCTCCGCATAGCATCAAAATGTGTAAAAACTTGTTATTAGACTTCAGGTAAACCATGAGAACAAAAGAAAAGAGACTTGAAATCCAAACTCTCTACGTCAAACTCTCTACGGCACAGTTGAAGTTCGTTTTGATTTGTTTTTGATTTTCTCTAATTTTGATAATATCATAGTATAATTATAAAGTAGTCTAACCTGAACTCTCCCCTCTTTTGAGTACAAATTTTTTGAAATTTCTTTCACAATATTTCATTTTGATGTACAAAATTTGTCAACAGAAAACATAAACTCATATTGATTTGACACCAAATATTTTCAAAACTCTGTTCATAAAATTTTCTGCCAATTTTTGTAAACAAAATAGAAATACATTAGAAATACTCTCTCAGGTTAGACTACTTTATTATTATACTATGGATAATATATAAAAAAATAAAATAAAAAAATGTCGATGGGAAAATTAAGTAAATCTCAATTTTCAAAAGAATCATCGATGAATACTCGATGTATCTGATTTCCACTATCCATTCACAGTACTAATCAATACTTTTCTTCACTATTTTCTTGATCAAGGAATAATTCTTAAACTTAAATCTACTGAAATTTCAGGCTAAATACCTGGACTACTGTTGGACGGAAACTAAATGGATTTAAATAGGCTAAAGGAAATCGAACATACCAGAAAGGCTTCGAAAGGTAAATATTACTGCAAAAGAGCAGTTGAGCCCTACAATCACGAAAAATGCACTGGATTTTTATTACCGTAAATTGCCCTGGATATGGGGCGCATCAATGGCGCACATAGAGGGCTATACAGCTTCGAACCCCCAAGCACCAAAATTGTTGGTACAAAATATGCTTTCGAATGGGATTCGGCTCAAAAGTTGTACACAAACCCCCCAAATGGAATCCTGTGTGCGCCACTGCATACGATCGACACCATCTAAAGGACTTTATGCCTTGCTCCACATTCTTACTGTTGACCTTTCGGGAAACAAGCTGCAAGCTGCAAGCTGCCTTCACTGCAATGAGACTGATTACAATTAGAAGATGAGTACCTACTGATTTCGACCGCTGTCGCACTTTATTATAGGTAAACTAAACCACTTTATTATAGGTAACATAGACTACTCCCTGGCATCATACATCTTTGGCTTCAAATTCCAAACCCACATACCTCAAAGGTACCTCAAATGTAGGAATGGGAACAGGAAACAGAGTGTAAAACTGGAATATGCGTCTATGCAGTCAGCTCAAGGTTAGATGATAAAGTAGATATTGGCGTAATGTCTGCATACTCACCCATGAAAGACTGTTTCCATCTTCAAGATTTCTGTAGCGTCTTCCAAGCGAAAGTACTTGCCATTTTTTTGTAATTTTTCTCTAAAAGTACGGTTTGAATTTTCACGGACAGTCAGGCAGCAATTAAAGCCTTTAGGAAGGTTTCCAGCATACCGAAAGTGGTGACTCTTTGACGCGCCCTGCTCAACGAGTATCAACAGTAGGAACTATTGTCAGGTATTAGGGCGTGTACCGGGGCAACAAATTAGAAATTGACAATTAACACTATTGCCACATTTACCACAATTAAGAGAAGAAAGCGACTATAAGTCATCTTCTCTGCTGCTGTCCCGCCCTCTCCAGACGATTGTAGAGATCCCTATGATTTCCCTTTTTCGACAACTCGATTAACCTCAGTTCAGTTAACACCAGAGTTTTCTAGGGTTTATTCACAAAACAAATTGGCTTGTTGTGTGGACTCTTTGAATTGCGGTTAGACAAAACACTCACAGCTTGTAGTATCACAAGGGGCGAATTTTAAGGCCTAACATCTTAAACCTTCTCTTGTCACATCACCTCCGGATCCGGAACCCGGAATGCCCTCCGAACAATACCGTTAAGTATTACGTCAGAAAGCAGTTTTGAGCACTTGGCTCACCCGTAATTTCGGTCACAGTGCAGTTAGTCACTTGTTGCACTTACTAGGTTCCCTCACTTACTTACTTAACTGGCCATAACAACCCGTTATCGGGTTACGGCTTACCGCAAAACTATTCTCCAGGCGCCTCTGCTTTGCGAGCACCTTCTCCAGTTAGTCATACCAAGAGATGATAAGGGTCCTTTCAACTTGGTCCTTCCACCGGAGACACGGCCTCCCTCTTCGCCGTCGTCCTGCAACCATCGCATAGAACACCTTTTTCGCCGCAGGTTCCCTCACCGTATGTCAGAAATAGGTCCGTCGCTGTATGAGGTGTCAACCAGCCCTCCTTGAATGTAGTATATAGTATCTGTTCACTTCACCTGGTTTGCGCCCGATTGCCATTGTCAACACGTCTGGGCCTTTCTCTCTTCTGGCATAAGCCATGGTCAGGAACTGCATCAGGCGAAAGTTTAGTTCGCCATGCTTGCGATTTACCTATGTTTTAAGTCTAGTATCTGTATGTGGGTCCATCTGCCTTTAGAGGAGGAATCCCAGCGTTGCTTGCACAGTTGTAATGACTCCTTTTTCTCCTTCCTCCTCGTATTCACCCTATGGTCATGTTCACCCCTCTTCTTCCTGATGTGAATTCGGTGTCTTTCGGGGCCAGGGCATGGCAGGGCATGGCATCTAGCCCTGGCAGTCACTTTAACCTAACCTAAAAACTACTGAAATCATTCATCAACCACATTATAAATCGCCGTACAGCTTCCGTGACCTGCACTTTCCCACTGATGGCTGCTGCAACCGTGTTACGCATTTATTGGCAAAACTGATTTTCTGTGTTTGTCTGTTGTGGCTTTTTATTTATTTATGCCCACTAATTGCCCACTCAACGTTTGTGATTACAATTTGCAGCAGTTAACGCATTTCATTTCGCATTCAACTCAGCAACAGCAGCAGCAAAGAACGGCGGCAACATTGGCAAAATCACAGCCGGCAGAGCGGAGCGGGCAGCCATTTGTGGTCACTCGGTTTCCAGGAATATTTGATTGCAAAACTTTGAATGAAATTAAATCTGTTCGGTTGCGTCTGTGTGCAACGGGAAGATGTATAACAAGAGCAACAACAACAACAAATATGTATGAACAAAATGAAACAAGCCAGCATGAAGAAGCAAACAACGAAAACCTCAAACGGCGAATGCAACGCGACGACGACGGCTACGGCGACTGCGTGCAACTTGCAGTTCTGCTGGCTGGCCGATCGACCAGTGATGTCTTAGGTGGGAATTGCAAGTTTATTGGTCACACTTGGCCACATTCATAATTTATGTGAGAATTTCTGCAGCAAACTCAAACTGCATGCAGCATGCGATAATTTTTTCTGCTACTAATTTAATTTTTTTTCATTTTTTTTTTCTATTTTTTATGCAGTCTTCCTCTTTGCTCACTGGCGCAGTCTAATGAATTGTGGGAATATTGTGTGAAAATGGGAATCAGAGTCAGTCAGCTTGTGGCAGGGAGCGTTTTGCTAGCAGTGCGCCACCCACCGACTGCGCCCGCCTGACACCACAACGAGCAGAAGAAGTGGCAGCCAAAGTTGCGTGTGCAACGATGCCGCGTGTGAATTGCACACACACACACACTCACATACATAGAGGTTAAGCAATTCTAATAGAAATGAAAACCTGCACAATTTCGGGCACACGAACCGTCCAGACAGGCGCACGTTGCATTTGGCTTCGACTTCGACTTGTCGCGGCTAATTACAGCCGCAGGAAGCGCACTGCCGCCGGCGCACAGCAATGCGCTTTAATGAGTGTGTTTTGTGGCGCTGTTACGTGCGCGCGGCTAAAAGCGCTTATTAAGTTTATTAGACACTAAAGCTGCACGCCGAGCGCAATCAAAGAGACATTCACATTGAACGCCGACAAGGCGCAGACGCAGCCGTGGCCGTGTCGAGTCTACTATGCGAACTTTTATGTAGATAAAAGTGTACACATGTGTGTGTGTGTTTGTGTTTGTGTTGCGCATAAATTTCCGCAAAATAATGTTTGACTTTTGTTGTTTTTAATTTAATTTTTTTAATATCATTTATTAATATTTTTATGGTCCAACAACTGGAGAAGAAAAGCAAAGCAATCGGAATGATACCAAACGACCCACGCCTATCACTCGCCACTGTCGTTAACACTATTTTACTATCACACTAGTCTACACAAAAAATGCACTTTAAACAAAGTATTTTTTAGACTAATTTTGGTTGAATTGAAATTTGGCTGAGGTCGAAAATGAAAATAATTTTTTTTAATGTTTTCTAATCCCTGTCACGACCGGACAAGCGCAAAGGTTATGGTTTAAGGAATCTTGCTGGTTCCGGTTCCCGTAACTTCGATTGTATCAGTTATGGGGGATTTGCAGGGGGATTTCCCACTGATAAATCATCAGTGAGAATAGCGAGGAACCTTGCAATATTTGTACAAAGATTTGAAAAAGTTACTGACACTGACAAATTAAAATAATTGTATAAACCTTTTCCAAATTATTCTGCAATGCCTTTTATTTTATTTCATTTTACTTCATTTTAATTTATTTTTTACTTAATTTTTTTTATATTAATTTATTTAATTTTTTAATTTTCCTTTCTTTTTTTATTTTATTTTTTTTTTATTATTTGATTGTGGCGATGGTTATATTATTTTTTAGGTTTTTTTTTATTTCATTTTATTTTATTTCATTTTATTTTATTTTATTTTATATTATTTATTTATTTCTTTATTTATTTATTTATTTCATTTTTCATTTTATTTTATTTTTTTATTTCATTTCATTTTATTTTATTTCATTTCATTTCATTTTATTTCATTTTATTTTATTTTATTTTATTACTGTACAATAAACGTAGACTAGCCACGATTCGATTCCACGAAAACTATATATATTTTTAATTTTTTTTTATGGACAACAAAATTTGTTTTCCTTTGTTTACAATTTTTATTATTTATTTGATTTTTGTATTTATTATTTTCACTATTATTTAATTTTTTCCGAAGCTTGTTGTTCTTTGTTTATTATTTTCATTATTTGTTTTTGTTTGTTTATTAATCATTTAAATTTTTCCAAAATTGTTTCCAAAAATTCTTTATGGAAGTGATCATTCACTATGAAACTATATATATTTTTAAGATTTGGTTTTCTTTGTGTATTATTTTTATTTGTTATTTTCATTATTATTTTCATTGTTTCCAAAATTTTGTGTTCCTTGTTTATAATTTGAATTATTTATTTATTTTTATTTATTACTTTCATTATAATTTGAATTTTTTCCAAATTTTCGTTTCATTGTTTATTATTTTAGTTTTTTATTTTAATTTTTTTATTAATTATTTGCATTATTTTCATTTTAATACAACATTTTTTTAGAAAATCCTTTATGAAAAGTGATAAGCCCGTTTCCACCAACTTCCCGAGTTCTTACCTACTAAAAGCTATCACCCGTTCGTTGAATTGAATAAGTTAAAATGTTTTTCTTTCTTTACTTCTCTAGGAGCTATGGGGTCTCAACAAGGCAAATGGACTACATAGTGGGTCTCTTTTCGTTCCCATGAAATTTGTGCCTACTCACTCGGAGGTCTGCCGACTATCGACCAAATCACTATGTTACGCTTTCTTTCTGGTAGATTTCTCTGACTAATGGTTCATAACTGATTCGATTTTAAAACGTTTGTCCCAGAATGCAGTGTCCCCTTCTACCAGCCAGAGCCGGACCGCTGTCTTGTCAACTTAAAATCTCATTTTACAGATAACTTCTACGACAAGGTTTTACCGTGGCAGGTGCCTTCTAACAAATAACTCACGAAATTGTCAGCCATTTAAGAGGTCTGATCTATACAAAGAACTCTTGCAGCTTTGCTGCCCATTAACACTTTTAAGGTTTCTCTAGACAGTCTACAGTTGTTCATTCCATTTCACCCACCACGGTGCACTGAGGACACTCAACTGTGAGCCAAATCCTCAACTCTTAAACTGCTTAATCCAACTCTTGATTCATGTCCACAAAAGTCTTTTCATTCTCAGAAGTGTTGCTAATTTTGCTTTGTATTGACATGACCTCTTACCCAAAACCGAATGACATCAAGGTAACAGGGCCTGGAACGCATCTGTTGAGTTTTTGTGCAGCTCTATAAGAATGTCACTACTTCGGTAGCCCAGCGTGAAAAGTACCATCCCAGAGGTCGTGCGGTTGAATACCACTTAAATGTTTGGGCCGGGTTTGGGTTTTTTTCTTCTAATTATTTTTCCAATCCATCGACACTACTTACTTACTTAACTGGCTTTAGCAACCCGTTATCAGGTTACGGTCTGCCGAAAAGCTCTCTCCAGGCGCTTCTGTCTTGCGTGTACCCTCTCCAGTTCGTCAGAGCAAGGACCTCAACTTGGTCCTTCCACCGGAAACACGGTCTCACCCTTCGCCGTCGGCCTATTGCATCGAACACTTTTTTTGCCGAAGCTTCATCGTCCATCAACATTTTCCAGTCAAATTCTTTTCCTAGCGATAGCTTTCTATCCTTTTCACTGTAATCGGTCAATGAGCAACATGCAACATATTCAGTAAACGTACACTCGCAACAAAGACACCACCAGTAATGCCTGAGCGCTCTAACGGAAAACGAAGCAGCGCTCATCAAAGACAGCAACCTTCTGATATATCAACTCCTTACACCTATGTTATCAGCAGCGGATGCGCAGAGGGCGCTCATACAACTTTATACAAATTTTCGCTAATCGCTCACCCTAGCAGTATTTCAATTAAGTAATGCAACCAATATGAGATAATGGTCTTGTTGAGATCCTATGCTTCCAAATGCAGTGACTACGATTCAACATTCGACACCTGACCCTCAACTAGGTAATCCAATGCAAGAGTTAACCTCGGCATGACTTCTTAGTTCTGTTTATTTTTCGTTTATTTCATTTTATTTATTTAGTAGAAGGCAGTGAAAGGCATAATTTGTAGATCAGTGTTATTGTTGTTTTTGTTACCATTGTTGGTTTTTCTATTTTGCATTTAAATATGAATCGGATCTGAATGTGAATTAAAACTACAGCAGCTACCACTATCACAAGCAACCAACAACAACAACTCCAATGTGCCACCACCTGCCGACGTGCCTGTGGCTCGTCAAAGCAAACAAGTTTATTTAATTCACAACTATGAATTTTGCACTCGCTGCGCAGCTTTCGACTGGGAGTTGCAGTTGCCATTGTTGTTTTTGTTGTTGCTTTTGCTCTATTCAACATACGCATACGCAGCACCAAGCGGCCCACACAATGACGGCCCCCTGCCAGCGTCGATACTATTGCCGAGCAGCTGCGCCACACCACGGTCGCACTACTGCTTCCTATTCTCCTCTGCTGCCCTCGCGCCCAGCTTCCTCTTTAAGCCCAGAAAACGCACTAAACGCGCGCTGTTTCGCTTTTCTTTCATAGACGTTCAGCGACTTTTGTGGCAACCGGTGCCGTCAGCAACTGCTCAATGGCAGCAACAACAACAACAACAACAATAACAACAGCAACAGCAAGTGTAATGCGCAGGTGAGTGCGGCTCGAAGGTGGCTGCGTAGTTTGGCGAAAAGTAAAAACCGGATTTGCTGTTTGTTGCGCGTTTTATGAATGAAAAAAGCGTCGTTTGCTGCGCAACTCTTTTACTATCAGCAACAGCAGCAACACTGCATTGGCAGCAATAATAAGTTATAGCAACAAGTCTAACATGTTGTTGTTGTTGCTGTTGTTATGGTTGTTGCGGCTGCCAATAAATCAGAACTTAGTCGTTTTGCTTTTGTTTTTCTTTCCGCTAGTTTCTTGTAACTTTTTTCACTTTAGTTGTTGTTGTTGTTGTTGTTGTAATAAAAATCTGAAAGATACGCCGATAGCGCTCTAATGAATTCAAAAGCTAATGATGCAGGTGTAAAGACACAATACACATACAATCGACGTGTAGAAAACACACACATACACACACACACACAGACACAGCTCACCATACTTGCTTGCAATATTATTGAGCGGCCCACAGGATGTGTGGGTTTGGTTGTTAATTTTTGTTGTTTTGTTTTTGTTTTTCCTTTTTTTACTTTCTTATTTCACTCTTTTACTTGGTTGTTTGTGATTTTCTCGCTTTCATTAAATAATAAAATCTTTACGCCAACAAAATCCTTGCACAGTCACCAAATGCCAAGAGCAATAAACATCTTCATTACAAGACGAAGAACAAAAAACCATAATTTCTATGCCTCGGTTTGGCGCTGTCAACACGTTCTCCAGCTACGGTTACCACTGACCCCCGCTCGAGTTAGCACTAACGCTGTTGATTCGTGTTTGAATGTGTGTGTTCATGCGAAGAAAATCTCATTTTAATGTCGTCTTGTACAAAAATTAATTGACTCATCATTTTCATTTTGATTTAAATTGAAGTGAGCTGAGTTCGCGTTCGACATTTGTACAACTGGCATGAAATCATAATTTTGCCGCTTTGGCAACTTTCACCTTCAGTGCGCACTTCATTACTCGTGCGCCTCGTTGCAGTTAATGATTATGAGCAGCGAAACTGACTTCAAAAAACATATCAAATTAGCTTTAAAAGTTGGCAATGCACATTAACGTAATTAGCGAACTATTCGTGTCTGCAAACGATTTTAGGCGCATAAAAGATGTACATAAGTGAACACAAGCCACAAGAAAATATGAGATACTTTCTTTCATTTATTTTCATTATTTACAACATTCAATGTAGTGACTGGACTTGGTAGTAGGATGCAATTTTGATCATAACGTAACATTTGAGCTAAACAAAGAAAATAAGAAAATTCTTCTGAAAATCCAGTCTGGTGAAAACTTTGGTGCGCATTTCTTTCAAAACAAGACTGGCATTGCTCACACTGTGCTTTCAAGTAAAGAATTAAGAATGAAATGGATATTGCACACACACACAGTGGCGCACACAGGATTTCATTTTGGGGAGTTTTGCGTACAACTTTTGAGCCAAATACCATTCGAAACCATACTTTGTTTCGGCAATTTTTGTGTTTGGGGGTTTGAAGCCCCAAATCTCGCCCCTTGTGTGCGCCACTGCACACACACAATCTGTTATATATATGTACATTTTAAAATCGATCAATCGATAAAAAACTTATAAATGTATATTAAACTTGATTTAGTGCACAACGCCGACTTTGGCGGGCGGACGCATCCACATTTACGAAGGTTGGAATCTCCCTCCTATACATGAAGAGTTCAAAGATGAACTGTAGGGTTGTAGCAGAGGTTTACTCTCCAGGGATCTAATAGCCTTTCATCTTCTAGATCTCTTTAGAGTCTTTAAAGCGGAAGTTTGTACTCTAGGGATTTGGTAGTAGAAAACGCCTTCCAAGCCTTTCGTTTTCCATAACTTTGTGGTGTCTTTTCAAGCGAAAGTTTTAACGATAATAAAAACCTGAAGGATTCTTCTATAACCTTTCATCTTCCAGATCTCTTTAGAGTCTTTGAAACGGAAGTTTGTGCTCCAGGTATCTGGTAATAGAAAACGCCCTCCATGCCTTTTGTTTTCCATATCTTTGTGGTGTCTTTTCAAGCAAAAGTTTTTACGATAGTGAAAGCCTGAAGGATTCTGCTATAGCCGTTCATCTTCCAGATCTGTTTAGAGTCTTTGAATAGGAATTTGGTATTCTAGGGATCTGGTAGTACAAAACGTCTTTCATCTTCCAGATCTTTCTGGCGTCTTTTTGAGAGAAACTTTTTTTGTCAATGAAAGCCTGAAGGATTCTTCTATAGCTCAACGTCCGGTGCAGGGATGTTTACTTTTTTTAGACAGTCAGACGGTCATTACGACACTCGCCAAACTTATAGAAAAATCCTAATTTACCGAAGCTTTTCGACCTTACCATCTTCTCGATACCAAGGAATGAGTCGACTGATGAGCTGGTCAGGGTGGGGTTTGCTATGGACTCATAACCAGAGCGGGTGAATCCGTCTTGAAGTGCAAAACTTAAACATGTACAGGACTTCTTTTTACGGATAGCGGATAGCGATAGTAGATGGCGAATCCTTTCAACTTCCGTAAAACCAACTAGCTGCTTCTAAATTCTTGTAGAAACACCGCTTGGCTGACTGCAGTGATCACAAGTCACTGGTCAATTGGTTTACATGCACTGAATTTAGGCACTCTCAACAATTCCTTTTGCAGAAACTGCATCGAAGAAAACGACTATGAATCACTCAAATACTTCTAATACGGCTGTTCTGCCTTGAAAAGACCTAAGACTAGCAGCGTTCAAAAGACTTCTATTACAAACAAGACCGAAATACAACAAATCCTGAATGGACGATATGGGTTGAATCTAATGCTTGGTATTCTCTTCCGTGCAGGGAAGACCTATTCGAGGAAGCGACAACAAAACAATACGCTAGTGTTACCTACCTACATAGGTACTACTATCTATTTAGTGCAAGATGTTTCGATTACGATACTTCAGAACCACTGATGACCAAATGTAGAGTTGGGATAAATGGCTTCGCTTTGAGACCAAAGTTCGAAGGACTGCTGGAAATTTGAAAAATTGCTTCACAACTCTTAAACTTTGACTATTAGAGGGTTGAAAGCCAGAACTACTCCACATTTATTTTTTGTTTCGAACATTTCTTCCAAACATATGTATGTCCTATCTCCCACTCTTAATGAGTTTCTCATACATGATTGCTTTTATAAAAATAGCTCCCAATGTCTTCGGGTTGCTCCCCGATGATCAAATGTAAGACTGATCCGTATTTATTTTTCCTTTCAAATGTTTTTTCAAACACCTGTCTATCTAACATACTTATCATCAACTCTTAAGGTGACATACAAAATGATGGCTTTTATAAAATTTGTTCCTAATGCTTCCAAGTTACGCCCAGTTGGGTCAAATGTAAGATTGACCCCATTTATTTTTCTTTCCAAATGTTTCTTCCAAATATACTTGTCATCTATCTTCATTTCTTAACGTGGCTGCCATACAAAACTGACATACAAACTTTCTGGCTGTAAATGTATTTCAGTAATGAAGTAAGTGAGAAGGCAACGTATCTTGGAAACCTCTCAACTAATTTGAATGATTCTTTCAACATTGCACAAAACTCTTTAACGCAAAAACTACAAACTTATTTAAAGTGGCAATTTTTCATGAAACTTTCTTTCAACTTGTAAATGTAAGGAGAGAAGATATCGTATCTTAAAAACTACTCAACTGATTTCAATGATTATTTCAACATTGCACAAAATTCCTCAATGCAAAAAATACAAATTTAATTATGATGGCCATTTTCTTATGAAATTTGTTTTCTACTTGTAAATGTATTGTATTAGTGAAGTAAGGGGGAACACATCATATCCTAAAAACTACTGAACTGATTTTAATGATTCTTTCAACATGGCACAAACTTGTTCAATGCAAAAAATACAATATTATTTAAAGTGGCAATTTTCCATGAAATTTTCTTTCAACTTGTAAACATAAAGAGAGAAGATATCGTATCTTAAAAACTACTCAACCGATTTCAATGATTATTTCAATATTCCACAACATTCTTTAGTACATAAAATACAAAATTAATTGAAATGGCCATTTTTTATGAAATTATTTTCCCACAAATGTGTAAATGTATTGTAGTGGTTAAGTGAGAAGTCATCGTAACTTGGAAAGTACTCAATTGATTTGAATGATTCTTTCAGCAGTGCCCAAAATTCTTTAATGCAAAAAATACAAAATTAATAAAAGCGGCCATTTTCCATGAAATTTGCTTTCTACTTGTAAATGTACTGTAGTGGTTAGGTGAGAAGTCATCGTATCTTGGAAACTACTCAACTAATTTGAATAATTTTTTCAACATTGCACAAAATTCTTCAATGTACAAAATACAAAATTTATTAAAGTGGACATTTTCCATAAAATTTGCTTTCTATCTATCTTGGAAACTACTGAACTAATATCAATGATTCTTTCAACACAAAACTCTTCAGTACAAAAAATACAAAATTATTAAAATTTTCCATGAAATTTTCTTTCTACTTGTAAGCGTAAAGAGAGAAGATATCGTATCTTCAAAACTACTCAACCGATTTCAATTATTCTTTGAACTTTACACAAAATTCTTCAATGCAAAAAAATACAAAATTTTTTAAAGTGAATATTTTTCATAAAATTTTGATTTTATTTGTATTGTAGTACATAGTTAAATAAGTGACAAGACATCATATCCTGGAAACAACTCAACTAATTTGAGTGATTTTTTCAACATGGCACAAACTTTTTGAATGCAAAGAATACAAAATTAATAAAAGTGCCCATTTTCCATGAAGTTTGCTTTCTACTTGTAAATGATTTGTAGTGGTTAAGTGAGAAGTCAACGTATCTTGGAAACCTTACAACTAATTTGAATGGTTCTTTCAACATTGCACAAACTTTTTCAATGCAAAAAATACAAAATGAATTAAAATTGCCATTTTTTTAATGAAATTTGTTTTATACTTCTAATGTATTGTAATAGTAAAGCAAGAAAGTAAACATCGTATCTTAAAAACTACTCAACTGGTTTTAATGATTTTTTCAACATTAAACTAAATTCTTTAGTGCCAAATATACAAAATTGTTAAAAGGAGCCATCTTCTACGAAATTGTCTCTCTACTTGAAAATGTATTGTAGTAGTTAGGTAAGTGAGCACACATTGTATCTTGAAAACTACTCAACTGATTTGAGTAAGTCTTTCGAAATTTCACAGCATTCTTCAGAGTTAAAAATACAAAAATAATTAAAGTTTCAAAAATTCATCACAATTTTTGGTTCATGCCTTTTTTCATAGAAGCCATTATACAGAATCTTCATAGAACACTTAATCATGTCTACATAGATAATCATAAAACTCAATTATTTACTACTTTTCAAGCATTAAATGAAATGTTCATCTCCAAATCTCATTTTGACAGCCCTCTACTCAGTAATAATCATTTGCCACCGTGGACAATTTATACAATCCACACACAGACATACATACATACTCAAACATCAACTGCTCAGAACATCAACTGCTCAGAACATCAGCGCAAACAAACTCAACAGCAACAGCAACAACAACAAATTGAATTGTGCGTCAAGTTGCCATACATAAAGTGTGGTATTTACGAGCACGTTTTTTCCTCAACTTGCTACAAATTAATTAAATCAGAGCGCATAATAAATCCCCGCAGTAGATTGAGCTGTAAGCGCGTCTCAATAACTTTATTTGGGCTCGACAGATCGACATTAGACTTCGCTGTGTGCTGCTCGAGAAAAGCGATAACAATTGAGATGTGAACAATGCATAAATACCCCACGGAGTGTGAATGGCTTAAAGACGAGCAGCGCTGGGATGGCCAATAATGCCCTTTGAAGGATGGAGAGAGGGGTGGGGGCAGCCGATACAAAAGCATACAGGCAGTGGGCAAAGACACTGCTGTCGAAAAAGAAGATGAAGAAGAGAGATGTAAATCGGCCATGCCCACGCAGAAAACACCAAATGGCAGAACGATTTTTATTATCAACAGTTTTTGAGAAATATTGAACTGAATGGATGAAATGAGAATGCAACATTTATGAAACTATCGGCGACCGCAGTGCTCGAACCTGGTAAAACCAGACAAAATGCACGCCAGCAAAAGGCCGAAGAAGCGACCGCACAGTGATGCTGCGGCTTGGAGCGGTTTGAGCCGGCATTCGTGTTCAATAGGCCAAAAGACAACGAAAGCGGCCAATGATGAGTGGCGTGCAGCATTAACTCCTACGCGGCGTATTCGAGCGCATCGATTTCTCGACCCCAGCTGCGTTTTTGATTTCTTTCGAACTTTGTGTGTATGTATGTGTGCCACAAGTGGCCGGGGACGTACGTGCGTTGTTTGGATGCACAATACAAGCAACAACAATAACAATAACAACGACAACAAAAACAAAAACATTAGCAACTAAGTAAGCCGCCTAATCTTGAAGACTGAAATAGAAATTCAACGACAGCATCAATGTTGAAATCCTGTTAGTCGCTTTCGGTTTTTGGCCACCAACGAAACGTGCTCGCACACACACATTGTAAACGAATTTGTCTGTCTGTGTGTGTGTGTGTGGGTGTTTGTATGTACGTGCCAACATACGAGGCGTAGATAATTAGATTGTGACGAGTCGAGGGGCCGGTTAAACAGCCCAAATATGTATTTATTTTTATTTATGCCTCAACTACTGCGCCCAAATGTGTCTGTGTGTGTGGGTGCGTGCGTGCGCACACTCGGCTGTCCGTCCAAGTGTGCGTCGGTTGGCTTATTTGTTTGTTTGTTGTACGCTCGAGAGCGGCATCAAATTTACTTTAAGCGTAAAGATAAGCATGCAACAACCGCACACGAACGTGCAACACACCCCAGCGACTTGTGGCAAGTGTTCTATGTGTGTGTGTGTTTGTGTGCGGAAATGTGAAAATTATCACATAATCCACTTGTTGGCACAATGACAACAGCGACAAATGCCAATTGAGCAGGTCAAACATGACATAAGGAAGGAAGCGGCGGCAGCAGCCAGCACCGCCGCCGCCACCGCCACCTTTGAAGCTGCGGCCAGCAGCCACAACATTGCTGACAGACGTGTCGCATTCGAGTGCAGCGTCGCGCCACCTGAGGTGACAACCGGCGAGGCAATCTCATGTTGCACAGGCACAGTCAAGCAGTGCAGACACACACACACACACATGCACACTTGACAGCAATTAGGCCGAAAATGCTGACAGTTTATTGTTTACGCTTGCAACGTGTGGGTGCGATGCGCTGCTGGTAACAACAATGTTGCCGCACAGCTTGTGGCAATATTTTTTGTGGAATTTATGTTGCAGCTCAAATTGCAACAAGCGTTCCCAGAACCGGCGATGACAGGTTTAGCAGTGACCCATAAAAAATAAGAAAACATAACAAAAGTAAAAAAAGGATGTCAACAGAAAATGAAAAACTGTAAGAAATCAAACAAATGTAAAAGTAAAACAAAAATAAAAAAAAATATATGAACAAATTTTGAAAAAGCAAAACAAAAATTAAAAAAAATATATGAACAAATTTTGAAAATATATAAGAAATAATATTAGAAAAACATAAAACACAATATTAGAAAACATTTTTAAAATATAAAAATATTAAAAAATAGTTAAAAAAATATATCAAAGTATTAAAAAAAAGTATGCAGAATTAAAACAAAATATTTATGTTAAATATCAAAGTATTTAAAAATAATATAAGAAATGGAATATAAAATTACACAATATTTTTAAAATATGAAAATGTTTAAAAAACAATATAAAAATATATCAAAAAATATATAAAAATTTGTTACAATAAAGTATGAAAAATTTAAACAAAATAGTAAAATATTTCTTTGGGATCAAAATATTAGAAACAAAAACTTCAAAACTTTAAGAAAAATATGAAAATATTTAAAACTAATAAGAAAAACTTTGTATAAAATATTATTATATATAAATGTCAAAAATAAATTTTCAAATTTTTAAAAATATTTGAACAAATTTTAAAATGTTAAAAACAAACATCTAAATATTTAAAACAAATCTGAAAACATTTAAAAAATTGGAAAAAAATATAAAAAATTATCAAAATATTTAAAAATAATAAGAAAACAATCAATTTTTATAAAAATTTGTTACATACATAACAAATATAAAAGTGAAACACACTAATTTCAAAAATATGCAAATATTTGAAAAAATATCAGAAAAATATAAAACAAAATAGTAAAAAATAGTTTTCAAATTCAAAAATATTTAAAAAAATCTATCAAACAATATATTAAACTATTAAACAAAAGGTATGTCAAGTTTAAACAAAATACTAAAATATTTTTTTAGCATAAAAAAAACAAAAAAATACACACTTTTGAGAAAAATATAATAAATAAATATAATAAAATATTTAGAATAAGAAAAAATAAAAATGTCAAAATGTAAAAGTAAAACAAACGAATTTTAAAATTTTGAAAAATTTTAAAACATTAAAAAATATAAAAAAAATATCGAAATATTTTAAACAAATATGAAAACAGTAAGAATAATTAGATATATAAAAAATATCAAAATATTTCAAAATAATTCGAAAACATTAAACTAACAAAAAATTGAACATGCATAACAAATATAAAAGCGAAAAAACCAATTTGAAAATATGAAAATATTTTTAAAACTATCAAATTTTAAAAAAAATTTCAAAATATTAAAAAATTAAAAAAATTAAAAGCGTAAAAAAATATTAACAAGTTTTTTCAAAATACGAATATATTAAAACAAATAAAAATATTTAAAAAATTTCAAAATAATTGAAAATTTTTAAGAAATATTAAAACATTACAAAATTAAAACAACAAAAAATTTATCAAAATATCAAAATATAATATTTAGAAATAAAAAATAATTTATATAAAAATTGCAAAATATGAAAAATTAAAAAAAAATTAAAATTTTTTCAAAAAAATATCGAAATATTTAAAAATAAAAAGAAATATATGTAAAAAATAAAACAAATATAAAAGTGAAACAAACAAAATTTTATAAATATTTAGTAAATTTCATCATATTTTTAAAGAATATGAAAACTTTAAAAAAAAATTAAAAAATTAAAACAACAAAATAACACAATTTATCAAAATATCAAAATATAATATTTAAAAATAAAAAGTAATTTATATAAAAATTTCAAAATATGAAAATATTCAAAAAAGTATCGAAATTTTTAAAAATAAAAAGAAACAAATGTAAAAAATAAAACAAATATAAAACCGAAACAAACAAATTTTATAAATATTATGAAAAATATTTTGAAACATTCATCAATCAAGAGATTTTTAAAATAATATTAAAACAAACAAAAATTTGAAATATAAACAAATATCAAAATATATTTTTTTAAATAATAAAATACATAAATTTTTAATAAAAATTTCTTTAAAATATTAGATAATACAAATAATAAATAATGAATAAATAAATACATATAAAAACGAAACAAACCAAATTTAAAGGTATGAAAATATTTAAAAAAATATCAAAATATATTTAAAAATATGAAATTATTAAAAAAAAATTGTAAATATCAAACAATATCATAAAATTATTAAATATATTAAAAATATATATAGATATACAAAAATATAATAAATATAAATATAGAAACTAATAAAAACGACTAAATTGTTATATACAAATGTAAAAATTAAAACAAATGTAAAAGTGGAACAAAATAATTTTTAAAATATGAACATATTCCAAAAATAAAAAATATTAAAAAAATATATATAAATATTTAAAAATATTATAAAAAAACAAAAACATACCAAAAATACAAAAAAAATGTCAGTATTATGAAATGAAATGAAAAACCTAAACCTCAGCCTCCCGAAAATACCTGAATGAATTATTATTATAATTTTTTGTTTATGGCGTTGAAAGATGAGCCGACTGCAGTAAACTGGAAAAGCCACATGTTAATGTGCTGCAAATTGCCGCCGCCACCGATTAGACGTCACAGATTGTTGACGATAAAAATAAATTGCAGCGTGTGGCTGGTGTCAATTGCGACGGCGACAGTTGAGTTGGCGCCGATGAAGCGTCAGCGCTTTTATGTTTTTAGTAATGAATGATTTTTTAATTTATTAACCCACTAGTTGCAAAATTTTTATTGTGGTGGTTTTTAGTTGGTAAATAATCCTGATGGACTGTTTAAGGTAGAAGAAGTTAAAAGCTTTTTTTGGAGAATTTTATTTTCTTTTCTCATTTATTCACAGCTGCACACTTAAAGTTTTTTGTACCATATAAAACAATTTCAATTTCACAATACTGCAACAACAACATTTCACTTGCAACAAGGATTTGCAAAAAACAAAAAGATCTGCTTTAGTTTAAGATCTTTGCAGAGTTTCCTTAAGAATTAGAGGGTTAATTACAACAACAGAAAACACCAAAACTGCCACAACAACCACAATCCACTTCAATAGCAACAACAACTTGTCAGTTGAATGTTCAAGGCGGAAGCTAGCAAAATGGATGTTGAAAAATGAATTCGCTGTTGATAAAAATCGCAATATCATCGGCATAGCAATAGCAATAGCAACAACAACAACAACAACACATTCACATACACCGATACAATCGCAATGGCGGAGCGGAAAATGAAGTTAATTATAATTTGCGAAATCAATTCCAGTTTCTAAGCCAAGCAAGCAACGCGGCCAATTGGCCCCACCCCACGAGCCGTCAGGTGTAAAGCAAAATTTAAGCCAAAAACAACAACAAAAACAATAGCAGCAAAGAACAAAAACAAAACCAATTTCGCCACGTTGCTGTTGGCATCCTCGCGTCATCCACGCAACGCACGCGCTACTCTTTCACTTTATGAATGAAGTGTGAGTGTGCGGAAAATAACAACAACAAAAAACCAAGCAATGAAAAAGCAAATCCCAACCAAAAACTGGCGGCCGCGCCAAGCCTGACCAGTCTTTCATGTGTTACTCAAGAAACGCGAGTCCGGTCGCGGCGCCGCTGGTCACTGCACCCAAAGTTTAATTGCTATCGCACCTTTGGCGACTGCGCCAACTTGATGGCCGCTTGCAACGTGCAATCGCTGCTGGCCGCTGCCGTGATCAGCCACCGCTTGTCAGCAACGAAGTTAGCAAATTTGAAAAGCGAAACTGGTTGGCACTGCCAGCCAGTCGACGAGCCAACACGTTGTGGCCGCGTCAATCTTGTAGCCGCTGATTTAATACTCACACTGGCTGCAGCGTTGCAAGATGATCTGTGGAGTTTCGCAACAGTTGCGGTGAATGGACTTGGCTGCCGCCGCAACAGTGGAAAACGGTTAGTAGTAACTGAAAAATGAAAACGAGTTCATGGGAAAATTGGCACAATTTGGCAAAAATCATCGAATTAAAACTTAAAAAAGGGTTAGTAGTAGTAGTTAGTAGTAGTAGTTAGGGTTGGTGAAAGTTATCGAATTAAAACTTGGAAAACGGTTAGTGGTAACTGAAAAATGAAAACTAGTTCACATAAGAAATTTGCGGTTACATGAAAACGAGTTCATGGGAAAATTGGCACAATTTGTCGAAATGTCGGAAAATGGTTAGCACTAACTGAAAACGAGATCGCATGAGAAATTTTTATTGAAATTCATCGATTTAAAACGTGGAAAACGGTTAGTAGTAACTAAAAAATTAAAACGATGTCATAGGAAAATTGGCACAAATTGTCGAAATTTATTGATTAAAAGATGGAAAACGGTTAGTAAGTAACTGAAAAATGAAAACGAAAACACGAAACGAAACAATTTGGTGAAATGTGTTGATATAAAAGGTGGAAAACGGTTAGTAGTAACTGAAAAATGAAAACGGGTTCTTATGAGACATTTTTATTGAAATTCATGGATTGAAAACTTAAAAAACGGTTAGTAGTAACTGAAAAATTATAACGAGAAATTTATCGATTGAGTTTTTTATGAAAAAAGGTTTGTCAAATTATTTCTCATTTGAAGTGTTTTCACCACATTTGAAGCCAATTAGCGCATTAAATCATGTTTCCCCCATACAAACGCTTAACCCATCGTTGACCACATTAGAAAACAATTCAAAATACTCATCAAATTATTTCTCACCACAAGTATTTTTATCAAGTTTGAAGTCAATATTTCTATTAACTCATGTTTTTCACAGTTTTTCCGTAAAAACTCTTAACCCATCGTTGATCCAATCAGATTTTTATTTTCAAAAACATAAAAGACACGTATCGAATAATTTCACATTTAAAATACTTTTACCAAGTTTGAAGTCAAAAAGCGTAAAAAATCATGTTTTTCATACAAACTTTTAACCCTTGGTTCACCCTTTAAGTTTTGGTTTTCAAAACCTAAGAAACACGTATCAAAGTATTTATGATTTTAAGTATTTTGACCAACTTTGAGGTCAATAGGCCTATTGGTTCATGCTTTTTTCTTTCCGTATCCGAACTTTAACCCTTGGTTCACCCCGTTAAATTTTGATTTTCGAAAAATTGAAAAATACGTGTCGAATTATTGTTTATTTTAAGTATTTTTACCAAATTTGAAATCAATAGGTCCATTAACCCTTTTCAAGCTACGATTGATTCATGAGTTCAATTTAAGTAGCAAAGCAAAGCAAATAATACCAGGTATGCGCCTATGAAACCGCCTATTATTTTTGAAAAAAACCCGTTTATTGTGAGGAAATGATTACAATTTTATTCTTCAAAGTAATGGCCATCGCTAGCTACACATTTTTCCCATCTCTCAGGCAATTTATGGATGCCTCGCCAAAAAAATGTTTCGTCTTTTGCCTGAAACCAATCATCGATCCATTTTTTTACTTCTGCGTGAAAATTGAAGCGCCGTTCCGTTAATGCGTGGCCCATCGATGCGAACATGTGATAATCCGAAGGCGCCAAGTCTGGTGAGTAAGCCGCATGAGCAAGAGCTTCCCAGTTGTACGATGCAACCAATTCTTTGGTGGCTCTAGTGCGGTGTGGTGGTGCGTTGTCATCGAGGAAAATCACTTTGTGTTGCCTGGCTTCATATTCTGGGCGTTTTTGGCGTATAGCACGGTTCAAATCGGCCAATTGTTGTTGGTAACGTTCACCGTTAACCGTTTCACCAGGTTTTAGAAGGTCATACCATATGACACCACGCTGGTCCCAGAAAACACATAGCATGGCCTTCTTTCCGAAGCGATCTGGCCTTGCAGTCGATTGCGCACTTTCGCCGCGGTTAACATACGATCTTTTTCGTTTGGGTTCTTGAAATAGACCCACTTTTCATCACCAGTTACGATTCGATGCAAAAACGACTTTCTTTTGTACCGGGCGAGCAGCATTTCACAAGTGGTTTTTCGGTTTTCTTGCTGCCTTTCAGTCAGTTCATGTGGCACCCATCTACCGACCTTTAAAATGTTTCCCATTGCTTTTAAACGTTTTCCGACGGTCCGACGGTCAACACCCAATTGTTCTGCGAGCTGTTCTTGCGTTTGGCCATCATCTTCATCGAGCAATGCTTGCAATTCGGCGTCTTCAAACTTTTTTGGTGGCCGGCCACGCTCCTCGTTTCTCACATTAAAATCACCACTTTTAAATTTATTGAACCACTCGTTACACTGTGTGCGACCAAGAGCATGCTCGCCGTAAGCTTCCACAAGCATTCGATGCGATTCAGAAGCGTTTTTCTTCAAATGGTAACACAAAATTAACTGTGACCGCAAATCGTAATTTGTAGGCACGTAATCCGACATTTTCCGGAGCGTCAAACAATGCGTTGTTGGATGAAACTTGACAAATTGTGAACTGAATATTGTTGACATATGACAGAAGATACGGTTGGTACGGTTCCGAAGTTTATAAATATTCGGCTATTTACCGCTAGATGTCGTTACCGGTTTCATAGGCGCATACCTGGTAAACAATTTTCTGTTATCCTCAAGAACAAATTTTTAATAATTTGTAGCGATATCAGGGAAAGTTTGTGTTCTAATTGAAGTCTACGAATTGAGCGCGTTTGATCAAAACCCTGTTTCATTAATAATGGTTAAATAAAATCAAAAAGTGATTTTTTTGTATTTTTCCATAAATATTATATAATTTTTCTGTAATTGAAAAATATTGGTAACAAATTTATTTAACCCGTTTTAAGCTAAAATTGTTCAAAAGTAAACTAGTTCTAAAACTCCGTGGCGAGTTCAAATTTCGTGTGCACTCTTCCTAGACAAGTGTTTGTTACAGGGTAAAACTCGGGTTCGAAAGGGTTAAATCACGTTTCTTCATACAACACCTTAACTCATATTTTGTCCTCATAGACCCCGAATTTCGAAAAATCCCCTTTTAGCGGAGGTTCATTCTTCAAGATGTACCTACAGTTCAAATTTCAGCGGTTTGGGCTGCGCGATAATAAGTCAGTCAGTCAGCCACAACAAACAATTATATATACCTGGTATGTGGACCTAAACAACTCATTGAAGGGTTTATTTATCGCTGAGCTGAAGAAACCATGACCACATTTTCTTCAAGTTCAAAAGATTGTTTCAGTTCAACTTTTCCAGCTTTGTTTTGGCGTAGTTTTCGCCAGGAGCATTGAACCCAAATTGTGTGTGTGTGGCCAATGTTCCTGGAACTCTTGTACACTGCATGGAACTAAACAAAGCCTTCCATCTCTCTTGAATCTCTAAATCTTGACATTTGAATCTTTGATCTAAGCCAAGTTTCCATATCCCCAACGAATTACAACGAACCTTTTCCCTTGGGATGTGTTGCACAGTGGAGCAGGCGCACTTCATAATTCAGCTTAGAAGGCAAAAGAATCAAAGAAAAGAGCAGCAGCAGCAAAAATCGAAATCGAAGTAATAAAAATAAAAGTAACAAAAAACTACAACAACAAGAAACAACAAAAAAAGAAACAACTTGATCGAATTTGCTGAATGCTGCAGCAGCAACAGCACCAAATGCAGCAAGCACGCTAACAACAACAACAGCAACAACAACAGCAAATCATGTAACTCGCAGCTACAGCAGGGCAAACAGTCAAGGTCTACAACAACAATAACAACAACAACAACAACAATAATTGTGTAGAAAACCAGTTTCCCCCCAAGCCAAGCGGCAAACAACAGCTGTGGCAATCAGCAATGCAACAACACATTTTGCACTTGTTGCAAGTGAATGTTGTTGTTGTTAGTGTTGTTAGTGTTGCTGCTGTCGCTGCTATTTTGCAGCTTTACTATACAATTTGCGATGGCTATTAGTAACTTGTAGTAGTAGTTGTTGTTGTTGTTGTTGCTATTGTTGTTCTTGTTGTTCTTTTTCTTCTTGTTGTTGTTGTCGCTGCTGTTGTCAGTGCGAATATTGTGCGCTGCAAGCAACAAATCAAATAGATTGACGCTGCAGCAGTGGCAGCAACAACAACAAAAACAACAACCTCAATTACACAGCAAACACCAGCAGCAGCAACAACAATAACAAGAACTAGAACCAGAACAAGAAACAGGCAACGCGCGCTCGAAATAAGAAGTGAGCAGCACAGCAAACAACAACAACAACAACAACAGTAATAGCAGAGCGAAGAAAAATTGAATTAAATTCAAAAGCGGATTTCAATTGCTGCTGAAACTAGTAGAACAAAAACAACAACAACAACAATGAGGACAAAACCAGCAGTTGCGACGGCAGCACAACGACAACAACAACAACAATAAACAGCGCAGAGTAATAAAGACTACAACAACAAAAAATGGCAACAAGCTGCAGTTGGCGTAGCAGCAACAACAACAATGCTATCAACCGGTACAACCAGACCCGGACCCAGAGCTGACAAACAGCAGCAATTGGTGTTGTTGTTGTTGCTGCTGCAGTTGTGCCACAACGCTGCTGTTGCATGCAACGCACTTGTCTGCAGCTTCTTCGGCTCCACGCTGTCGCAGTGAACGCTGCCGCAGCTAGGCGACTTCGTTCTCGACGTCAGCCTACAGGAAGTGTGCGCGCGTCTGTGCGCGTGCGCGCTCGCGCACTCACTCAACGCCGCCTCGAAATGACGGCCAGCGGCTGCTGCTGCTGTTGCTGCCAATATGATAGCTGGCAACGCTAATAACTCGTTTGGTTAATGAGTTAAAGACAAGTCGTACTGGGATGTGCTGCTGATGCTGCTGAGATGTTCTTGCTATTGTTGTTGTTGTTGCTGTTGTGGCGCAGCTGACAGCAACAGTAGCGCAATGGGGCGGTGGAGGGCGGCCGGGCAGCAACACTCGACTGCAACAACTTCATTCGGTTGTGATTTAATGAGCAATCAAAGGAGTGGCACCAATTCCCCCAAGGGAAGCTGGCGCTGGTTAAACGCCGAAGCGGGGCAGGTGAACGAGCGACGCGGCGTCGCTGCGAAGGACTCAATGCGTTTCCTGTGAAAAAAAGTGAAAATTAATAAATCAACAAAATGTTTTTCGCATTCGCAGTCCCTCACGGCCTGCGCTGACGAGCAAAACTCCCAAAAGACAACGTAATCCAAGGCGAATGCACCGCTCCCACCACTCACTGCGCCCCACACTCGAGTAGCCGTCAAGGAATTTGCAATTCATACATTAAAAATTTAAAGGAAAAATGTTTTCGAATCCAAAACGCAGACACGAAAAAGTTGAAAAAACAACAACAAGTATGCCAGCGCAGCTTATGGACAAAACAGATGGCGAGAGGTGTGGAAGCGTCAGTCGCTGCAGATTTCAGTGGAAAAAGTGTCAAAGCAATGCAAAAAAATACATACATAATAAGCAAAACAACAACAACACTACAACAACTACAGTATAAGTATAAAAAACAACTACAAATACATAACAGAAACAACAACGAACAACAGCAAATCAGAGTCAACGGACAACAGATGTTGCCGGCCCCCGAAGAGCGTCGCCCGATGGCAGCCAATGCCAGACACATGGAAGCGTATTCTGCGCTCGCTGCTGCCGGTACTGTTGCTGTACACGCACATGTCTGCCTGCCGCATACCTGTAGGAATACATTAAGGACCTTAAAAATGTAAACAATAAGTGCTGACGTCTCCCGCTTCCCTCGTCCGCGCAGGTCCTTTCCACACCCAGCCTCAAGTGGGACACCCTGCATGGGAATGAAGAGTGTATTCGTCGACGTAAAAGATCTATCGTGCTGCCTTCATGGACTCACAGTTCGTCGGTAAGTCCAACATTCAAGAGAATTTAAACCTATAAACCTTTGGAGTCCCAATCTGATATAAGGAATCCCCCAGGTGCTTCTTTCGGCTATGCATAAGTACAGGACATGCTCCTAGTATGTGTATTGCAGATTAATTTTCCTTCAAGCAAAACCTGCAACATTCGTTTTCGCAAACTCCTAGTTTAGTCACGTAACAATTCAACCTGCAAGAAGAAAAATTTTTGTTTTTCTTTTTTTTCGGTATTAACGCAACGGATTATTGAACCTGGTGCGTCGCATTTGACCCGCGGCCCAACGCACTAGCCAGGTGAGCTACGGTGGCTCCTCAAATTTCTTCTTGTTAAATATATGACCCGATAATTACCATTCCCAGTATTGATTTCTGCTGATTATCTCGTCTTTTCTGGTTAGGATGATTCCTTTCTCAAACCGCGAAAAGGTTCTGGGCCAACAAAATGACTACACCTTTTCAAGTTCGGTTTCAGAAAGTGTAAAAGTAATTTCAGAAACCGTAAAATTAATTTCAGAAAGCGTAAATTAATTTTCAGATACATACATTTAATTTCAGAAACCGTAAATTCAATTTCAGAAACCAATTTCGGCAAACGTAAATTCAATTTCAGAGTAAATATTGAACGGTTTCTGATATTGAATTTATGTATCTGAAATTGAATTTACGGTTTCTGAAATTAAATTTATGTATCTAAAAATGAATTTATATTTTTTGAAATAGCCTTTACACTTTCTGAAATCGAGGTGTAGGAGCGCTTATCCTTTCAAGCTTGACCCGAAACCCAAAGGACCCATACCTGATAGTGATTTTCAATGACTGGCCTTTTCGACAACTGCAACACCATTTTTTTCTGTCGACAAACAACCACTTTTGTCAAGACCCATCCAAAAAATTACATATTCCAGGTATGCGCCTATGAAACCGGTAACGACATCTAGCGGTAAATAGCCGAATATTTATAAACTTCGGAACCGTACCAAATGTCATGTTTACTTCTTCTGTCATATGTCAACAATATTCAGTTCACAATTTGTCAAGTTTCATCCAACAACGCATTGTTTGACGCTCCGGAAAATGTCGGATTACGTGCCTACAAATTACGATTTGCGGACACAGTTAATTTTGTGTTGCCATTTGAAGAAAAAAACCTTCTAAAACCTGGTGAAACGGTTAACGGTGAACGTTACCAACAACAATTGGCCGATTTGAACCGTGCTATACGCCAAAAACGCCCAGAATATGAAGCCAGGCAACACAAAGTGATTTTCCTCGATGACAACGCACCACCACACCGCACTAGAGCCACCAAAGAATTGGTTGCATCGTACAACTGGGAAGCTCTTGCTCATGCGGCTTACTCACCAGACTTGGCGCCTTCGGATTATCACATGTTCGCATCGATGGGCCACGCATTAACGGAACAGCGCTTAAATTCTCACGCAGAAGCTAAAAAATGGATCGATGATTGGTTTCAGGCAAAAGACGAAACATTTTTTTGGCGAGGCATCCATAAATTGCCTGAGAGATGGGAAAATGTGTAGCTAGCGATGGCCATTACTTTGAAGAATAAAATTGTAATCAACCGGTTTCATAGGCGCATACCTGGTATAGTATAAGCGTGAAACTAGAGGTAATTCAAAGTAACTTGGGATACTCAATCTTTTATTTTCTGATCCGATGTCCCTTTTAAAATACTTCACAATCAAAAGGAAAAGGAACCAAAATATTTCTAAGAATTTATTTAAATATTTGCGGTTGCACAATGATTAAGATATGGGTTATCAAATTGACGAAGAAAATTATCGGTTTTAGATTATATTTCTTATTTTTAATTTTAAAGACTAAAATATGTTAGTAAGGTCCTTTCAATGATGTATCCTCCGATATCTTTCAAGTTTTGTAACAAATGCTTTTGGAAAAATTGATTAACTAAAAACACATACAATTTAGAGAACTGTATGAAATCCTTATTTGAGTCGATGGAACGAACAATCTATATAATTCAACGTTCAAAGATGAATTCATGTTAATGTTGACTGCGGCTGCGCCTCAAATGGTTCATACGGTTCATTCATTTTGGCATACTGTCTCCAACATATCGGCCGGTATCTCACGAATAAATTCTTTAATATTGGCCCTCAGTGCGTCAACCGTTGCAGGCTTCTCGCTACAGCCATGAGTCTTAACATAACCCCACAAAAAATAGTCTAAAGGCGTTGAATCGCACGATCTACACAATAATTTGTAGTCTACGAAATTGCATAGAAAAATAAAATGTTAAGGTATTATGTTACATATGTAATTCATACTGACATATGTTGGTCCTAAAAATTCAAAATAACAAATTTTTAGTTATAAAGCAGTAAGTTTTTTCTTTCACTTGGTGCCCATATCGTCATAATTGTAAAATTGCAAATATTATAAAAAAATCTTTGAATTGTGTACGTCCTTGAACTTTAAAGTTCTTTAAAAGGACAAGGGATCAGAAAATTAAAAACTGAGTATGTCAATTTATTATGAATGACCTCCATAAGATCTTTTAGATGGGTCAAAAGTACCACCCGTTAAAGAGCAACCCGTTCTTATAGAAAGAAGTTTTCAATTGAATAAATAATCTTTATGAACTGAATGAGAATAGTCGTATATTGCCGGATAAGAAGGATTTTGATTAAATTTCTGTTTCTGTTATTAAATTTGAAAGAACTTTATGAATTGTTCATGGAAACTTATAGTTTCTTGATAATATATGTAATAAATGTTTTTTTTTCGAAATTTGCATCTTTATGACCAAAACATTGCATGCTAGCGGGTGTTTGTGTTTCTATGATTCACGAAAACGTTAAGTTGTTGATTGAATGATCTAATATAAAAAATATTGCAACCCAAATCCATCCATCCCGAATCCATTAGAAAGTGGTCATGACTGTCTAAAAAGAATGATTTGCATTGAACCCATAAAAAGTTGTTACTTTGAAAAATGCTTTGATTGTCCAGGCGCAGAACATCTAATCGACGAAAGAGAAAACATTTTTGAATAAGTAGAAGTGACGAAATAACGTACAGACAGTGGACTTATGACGACAGAACTTTCTTCCAAATAATAATTTCTCCAGTTGATAATTATTTTAAAAAATTTAAGAAAAATTACTTCTTCATTCATTTCTTGTAAAAAAGCAAAATGAGTTTATGAAAACCAAGAAGCAGGGCCTATCAGAGAATGAGTGCCTTGTAGTCTGTAATTTTTCTGAAAATTATGTCGATAACACATATTTTGTAACTCTAATACAACATACAAGACACAACAATAGAAGTGGAAATTATGTGTGAACCTTTGAGATCTCTTTGATTTGCGCTTGAAAATATTTTATTAGTAGCGATCTACGAGTAATTGAGCCTCACTTTTTCTTAGAATGGATTTTATAGATAAAAAGATGAGAAAAACTATTGTATTTAAAAAATTTTTTTTGTAAATTAAATTCATAAAATTAATTAACTTGGGGGCAACCATGAACAAGTTATTGAAACAATAAAATTGTTATTATTTTTCATTTGTTGGCAATTCAAAAAAAATTGTGTACTACAATTCGAAAGCCAATGGAACAATGTGTTAAAAAATTTTTTTAAAAACTGACTTCGATCCGATCACTGCAACAGGAGAAAATGAATATCGAACACAAGGAATTTGAAGAAAATCTCGAAAATTCTCGAAAATTCAAATGTGTCTATTTTCGAAAATTTGTTAGATTTCGAAACTTTTCGAAAATTTAAATGTGACTATTTTCAAAAAATTGCTAGATTTTTTAGCAAAATCCTGAAACACATGTAAACTTAATTTGTTCAAAGATATAGAATGCAATACAAATTTTCATACAATTCTAAAACATGAAATTTTTTTCCTGAATTACCGCCTACAGTTTCTTGAAGCGCCACCAGCGAGAGGACAAAAAGAGAAGAAAGTGGTTTCAGCCGCCAAAAATGCGGGAAAATGCTGGTCGAGAAAAACACACTCGTAGGGTGCACAGCGCAGTCACCTAAAACCCTGCAGCATTTCTTTATATTTACTAATTTTCTTACTTTTATCTTATCGAATTTTTTGCTGCCTTATCGCTTTGCGCCTTTGCCTGCGCACCCTCACAGCGGCCACTACAACTTTGAGCTGCAGTCAGTTCCCTTCGACCTCGAACAGTGCCAACGCCGACGACTCACAGCCGCCGCTGTCGCCACTGTTGCCACTTCGGTGATAACTTAAGCCTAAAATTTCATTTTCTTCACGCACACACACACGCAGCACACATGAGCCGAGATTGTTGCTGATGCTGTTTGCTGTTATGCATTGTTGTTGTGGTGGTTGTTATTGTTTTTGTCGCCTGTCTCCGCAAGCAAATTGCGCTACTGCTATGCATGTGGATGCCACATTCTGTTACTGAAAGACCGCCGCCAATGCCACCGCCACTGTTTGCTGTTGTTATATTACAGCAACGATTTGCTGTTGTTATTGTTTTTCATACTGTTGTTGTTGTTGTTGTTGTATTCAGCCACAGCCGCATGCATTAATTCGTGGGAATTAATTATTCCCAGGCCGGCGCGTCATGCTCGCTACGCGACTGCGGCTGCGGCTGTTTGGCCGCCTGCTGCTTCATGCTTCACTGGCAACAACAATAACAAAAATAACATAACAACAACAACAATATGACTTGCAGCAGCCGCCGCAACGCTGACAATTCCCAAGCAACTCGTCAACTGTGCGCCACACTTTGTTGCAACTTGCAACTGGATATGAATATGAGCGGCAAAATAAAACAACAACAACAACAATAACAGCATCAACAACGACAAGTGCCACAATCGGCAGCGCAGTAGCAATGTTATTGCAATTGCAACAGCAACAATATACAGCTATCAACAACATGTTGCAAGTGTCGTCTTTTCGTTGGCGATGCGTCGTCATTGTTGTACGCGTTGCGTTGTTGCTGGATTTATGCGATGTGATTTGTTAATTCGCCGCTTTATGCTTTTAGGTTGGCCAATGTAATTGTTGACTCGTTGTTGTTGTTGTTGTTGTTGATAGCATAATTATTTTAATGCATAGCTAATGGGAAGAGGAAGATCCGAGGCAAGCAAAGCAGGACAGACAAACGGCCAACGCGCTCCCCAAACACTTGAAGTGAATTTCGCTTGGAATTTGAATTCGTTGCGCTTGAAATGCATTAAAAATGCAACTAAACTGTAGTGGCGCGTTCCCCCTCTAAACACACACACACACACTGTATGGCCGCATGTTGCACTTGCAACATGTCTGCCGTTGCCCTTTGATGCTCGCTTGCAGCTTGAGACGTTTGACAGTTTTTGGGCGACAGTCCACAAGCGTTAAATTTGTCATTTATGTGGCGCGCGGACTGCGGTGGCCACATGTCAACCGCAACAACAATAAACCATAACAACAACAGCAACAACAATAATAAGTATGTAAAACAATGGCACACATTAGCCGCAAGAGAGGCAGATCCCCACACACACATAGACACGGGCACATACACAATAATTGAATTTTAGTTAATAATTGCGTAATAATTATCTGAATTAGTCATCGGGCGGCCATTGTTGCGACACTGAAGTGGTATCAAGCGAACAACTAATGCTGTGCCCCACTCCCCTCTGCCCGCTGGCGCACCGTGCGCCTACTGTATGGGAAAATGCTTGACACCATTTCCGAATCATTCATTAATTTCAATGAAATTAGAGACTAATGATAAATGTTACACAAACCAATGCTCAACTGAAATGGAAAACAAGGTTTTTAAGTTTTTTTTTTAGTTTCAAGAGGTCGCCGAAATTATCGAACTGGAACTAATGGAGTGCGGCCATTAACAACCAGTCAGTAGCGACAGTTTCAAAGAGTCTCAAAAACTGCTAATTCAAAGTCAAGTAGTGCTTCTAATTCAGTTGGATGTGCATTATGGAATTAAGATTATATTTGAATTAATTTCAGTTCAACTTCAACTTCTAATGAAGGAACAGTTTAGTTTAATGCTTCTGTATTATTTGGGACTTTTCGCTCTTTGGCCTCAGTCCACAGTTTTTATGACATCAGAGACTGTTCTGTTAAGCCTGCTTTCTCCAGTGGGTTACACCAAGAGATGATACTTACTTCCTTACTTACTTAACTGGCCCGTCAAGAGATGATAGGTCGTACTAAACTTGGTCCTCTACCTGATATATGATTTTCGTCTTTGCCGTCGACATTCAACTAGTGCGTCGAACATCTTTTTGGCCTCACCGTAGATCTGTTATGAATGGATTTCTAAAATGGGTGGATCGATGTTTACAGGCTATGACAGTCATGTTCTGCTGGTGGTGTCTATCAAATCTTCTGTTTATTATTCATTAACTGATGCCAAATCACTATAACAAGGTGCACAATTCAAGTCCAAATAATAAAACCTTATAATCTAAATGAGTGCAGCTCATAAACTCTTGACTTGATGGATTCTTAACGACTAAGACCATATCCAGTTATCTTTCTAGGTGATTCCTCCACACCAGTGACGCAACTAGGCTTCCATTTTGGGAGAGGTTTTTCGTACAACTTTTGAGCCGAATCTCCGAAAACCCCGCCTGTGTGCGCCACTGTTCGACACAGTGGGTCCTTTTTCATGCGCCAGTCCGAGTTTGTTAAATTCAAAGCCAGGATACACAGCTTTCTGGAATTCTTACGGACTAAGATTTTCTCTAGTTTTCCTGCCATGGAATTAATCGACACAGACCACCAGTGGGTCTGTTTTCTCTCTTTAAAGCCACAGAGTTTTCTGATTCCGTCTGTTTCCTTAACCCTTTAACTGGTTAAATTGGCTTCAAAAAACTTTTTCTGCCTGCTTAAATATTTTCAGCGAAGAATTTTTCAAACGATACAGTGACAAACTGTGTCGTTTAGTACCCATATCGCCTTATACATACAGCTGCGGTCAAAATAATAGTAGTACGCATACAACGAAAAGAAAATTAAGAAAAAATAATCTGCTTTTTTTTACAAATATTTATTTTGTATTTTTTTTAACAAGTTATATGTGTTAACAATGCAATCATAAAAGAAAACTTAAGAATTAAACTCAGTTTGGTTTGATTTAAATTAAATGCGTCAAAAGCTCCAAAATATGGACGGTCAAAAAAATAGTAGTTCGCTTTACTTTCATAAAAATGAAGCAAAAATTATGTTTCATTTTAAAACATTTAGTGGTTAAATAGTAATAACGTAATTTTTCTTCAAATTAATATTTAGTTGCGTGACTGTTGTTTGACTATTACTGCAGCACAGAGCCGATGCATTGAAATAACCAAATTTTCATATCTTTCTCTAGGGGCGTGGTCTACTGCTTCTCAAAGTTGATTATTATTTAAAAGATTATTGTGAGCATCTGCTCTCTTCACGTCACACCACAAATTTTTAATTATATTGAAGTCTGGTGATTGTGCGAGCCATTCCATAACCCTAATCCTGCTTTTGCGAAGCTCCTTTCGTGCGACCTTTCTTGTATGCTTTAGGTTATAATCCTGTTGGAAGACCCAAAGCAATGGCGTTTTTTCACTGACATACGGTAGCACGATTTCCTGCAAAATTCGTACACATACACATCGATCCATCGTTTTCTTGATCAAATAAATAGCGCCACTCCATAAAACGTAGGACATGCATTTATTTATTCAGCATGTCTTACGTTTTATGGAGGTGGCGCTATTTATTTGATCAAGAAAACGATGGATCGATGTGTATGTGTACGAATTTTGCAGGAAATCGTGCTACCGTATGTCAGTGAAAAAACGCCAATGCTTTGGGTCTTCCAACAGGATTATAACCTAAAGCATACAAGAAAGGTCGCACGAAAGGAGCTTCGCAAAAGCAGGATTAGGGTTATGGAATGGCTCGCACAATCACCAGACTTCAATATAATTAAAAATTTGTGGTGTGACGTGAAGAGAGCAGATGCTCACAATAATCTTTTAAATAATAATCAACTTTGAGAAGCAGTAGACCACGCCCCTAGAGAAAGATATGAAAATTTGGTTATTTCAATGCATCGGCTCTGTGCTGCAGTAATAGTCAAACAACAGTCACGCAACTAAATATTAATTTGAAGAAAAATTACGTTATTACTATTTAACCACTAAATGTTTTAAAATGAAACATAATTTTTGCTTCATTTTTATGAAAGTAAAGCGAACTACTATTTTTTTGACCGTCCATATTTTGGAGCTTTTGACGCATTTAATTTAAATCAAACCAAACTGAGTTTAATTCTTAAGTTTTCTTTTATGATTGCATTGTTAACACATATAACTTGTTAAAAAAAATACAAAATAAATATTTGTAAAGAAAAGCAGATTATTTTTTCTTAATTTTCTTTTCGTTGTACGCGTACTACTATTATTTTGACCGCAACTGTATATGTGTATCATAGTTGAGTTTTAGTTCCATAGTAGGTGTTATATTCAAGCTCATATAACCTATGTAAGGAGTGAACCAGAAAAATTTTAGAATTTTTACGCATCTAGTATACGAAAATGCCTTGAGTTAGGAGGCTGCTATTTGCGAGTGAAAGTAAGTATCTATAAATATTGCAGTTTCTTGCTATATTAGTCAATTGCATATTGGATCTACTTAAGTCAACATGTCCAGTCCGCAAAAGTGCTGCCACAAATTAAGACTGGACATTTACTTGACTGATAAGACGAAGTCTAGACTAAGCATTGCAAGGGAAAGCAAAGCGAGCGTAGCGACGGTTTATAATGTTATAAACAACTACATCGTGGGAAACTCCACCTACAGAGCCGAAGAATCAGGCAGAAAAAAGGGTCCAAGAAACCCAGAAGTGCTGAAAAGGGTTGTTAGCACATATCCGAATAACCCCACGAGGTCGGCTCGAGATGTTGCAGCTGCATCAGGCACATCGCAATCAACTGAGATGCTATATAAGCGAAGTCAAGGGTAAAGGACCTACGAACTGCAGAAAGTGCCTGACCGGTCGGAAGCAAAAGAAAAAATAGCGAAGACGCGAGCTCGAAAATTGTATGACGATTACGTAACGAAGTTTGATTGCGTGATTCTCGATGATGAAACCTACTGTAAGGCGGACTTTAAGCAGTTGCCTGGGAATGCCTATTTCACTAAAAACAATAAGAATGGAGCACAAAGAAAATACTTTGAAGTGAACTACACCAAATTTCCAAAACGCTTCATGGTTTGGCAAGCTATTAGCATCTGCGGTCTACGGAGCAAGGCGTTCCTTACGAAAGGAACAATTAACTCTAGAATTTATATAGAAAAATGCCTGCAAAAACGCCATCAACCATTTATTGAATAGCACAAAGGGACAGTTTTGTTTTGGCCAGACCTAGCGACAAGCCACTACTCCAGGTTAACTATGGAATGGTATGAAGGAGATTGTGTCACGGTGGTCCCAAAAGAGGCAAATCCTCCTAACTGCCCAGAACTTCGGCCTATTCAAAGATATTGAGCTGTAATGAAGCAAACCAAAAAAGTTTGGAAAAATTATGTACAGTACCGAAATCGATGGAGGCAAGCCTATGCAGTAGTCACCGAACGTACTGTCCAGTCTTTAACTAAAAACGTTGGGAAGAATATAAACAAATTTTGCAACCACTTATTATATTTCATGACATTTTTTTGTAAATTAATGCATAAAAAACTGCAGTTTATTTTAGTAAAATCAGACTATTTCACCTTTTTAATGTGTCCTCTTACTAATGTCCGATTGGATATTCGTTGGGTATTCAGCAGCGGCCGTAGCTCAGCTGGCTAGTGCGTTGGGCCGCGAGTCAAATGCGACGCTCGAACCGAAGATTCAATACTCCGTTGCGCTAACACCGAAAAAAAAAGAAAAACAACCATTTTTTCGTTCGGCGGCTGTCCTCTCAGGAGGAAATGGCAAACCTCTGAGAGTAAAATTGCCTATGAAAAAGCTCCCAACTCGCCGTTCGGAAACTGTAGGTTCCTTCCACCCGCGGACAAAATTCACACGCACAACATGGATGGTTGCGTGTAGCTAGGCCTCAGTCTCGTAGTCGGGCTGTCGTGCCAGTCAAGAAGAAGATTCAGCCAATGTGTATGTCCTTTAAAAAGGACTTGCTTCGGTCAGAAAATGAAAAACTAAATATACCAGGCTACTATAAATGACCTCTAGTTCCACGTCTTTATCAAAATTTGGGTGAGTCTCGGCAATAAAAAAATTGTTTCGCGCGGTGTGATAAATGTAAAGTTGGTGTTTTCACTCAGTGCATCATAACTTTTTTGTTTTTCTTTCAATTCTATTGATGTTAAGCTTAATATTTGCTTAGATATCTTTCCTCTTAGATTTTAAAACTAGAGGAGATAATATATTTTATCTATAAAAAAACATTCGAAAATTAATGATTTTTTTAAATGGCCGAAAAATTCACTATTCTACAACTTTTACCGTCAGTAACTTCCCCAAACCATCCTTCTCATCATTTGGACAATCTGTATATCGCTGGAAAGGCTAAAGTATTATGTTCTGACCGACGGACAGTTTGTGTTAGTTGGATGATTCGTTTACGAGATATGTGCTCATAACTGAAACAACAGGGAAAACCTCGTTTTTCAAAGATTTTTCGAAAACGAAATTTTTTGATTTTCAGTTTCGTGTTCAGCGGCCAAAAATTTGTCTAGAAAATACTTTTAGTTTTAGGTGCACGCGATTGACCCATTGTTTGTCTAGTAGTGTAATCAAAGAACGTCTACATTTGATCAGTTTTTACCTTAAAAGATTTTTTATTGGCATTCAGCTTCGGCTTCTGGTTGAATATTTTAATTATGTTGAATATTCTGCTTCGGCCGAATATTCTGCTTCGGCTTCGGTCGAACACTACTACTTTCTATTCCTACACATTCGGTAGTTTGGTACTTACTTCATCTAAATCGGTCCAGTGGTTTTTGGTGGCCCAAAAAACCACATCATACCAGTGTGCCTGCAGCAGCGAAAGGGTTAAATACCAAACACTCCACACAATGGGCCTTTGTTGCCTTCGCCTTCCAGTTGGGACAAATGGCATCGCAAGTGATCACATTAATCCAAACTCATTTGTAAAATTTTCATTTGAAGGCATTTAATCCTCGTTGGCTTTAATGACATCAATGTAAGCTCAACTTGACGAAGTCGAAAAATGAATAACTGCAAAACAGACAATTGGCCGCAGAACCAAATGCCCAACCAGTCACAAGTTTAATGCAACTTTAAACCCCATCAACAGCAACACTCGCATCAGCATCAAAGCAATGGGAAACAAAATGTTTGCGATTTGTTGGTGTGCGGCGCCAATTTGACACTTTTTATTTTAACACTTGTTGGCCGATGTAGCGGCCGCCAGCTGTTTGCTACACACGCGAACGCAAACACACGCAAAGTGTGGGGGTCAACAGAAGCAATGAAGGCAAATCAGAAGCAAAGCGGAAATAGAAGAATTATGATTTAAAAAAGAAAAAGAACTAAAAGCAGAAAAATACAAAGAAAGGAAGAAGAAGAAGCAACTAAAAATTTGTTTTTTGTGTAAAAGCTGCCATTGCGTGTTGGGGTTAAGAAAAGCGCACAGCTCGCGCCAAAAGCGCCGCCAGGTGCCGAGTGATTAGAGCCCAAAACGTTGGTCGCTTCTGCCGCACTGCTTTCGTTGATGATGATGATTGATGCTTCATGTGTTGCACAACAACAATGCGACAATTTTGCAACAGCTTGTCTCGTTGTTAGTGGAAAATAAATAAACACAGATTAAAAACAGTTTTTGATTGATTTTTGAAAATTTGTATTTTTATTGGTAAATTATTTCTAGGTTTTGAGTATCGTATAAAAAAAGATCTTACAAAAACAATGCACACACGCGCCAATTGACGGTGTTGTATTTATTGTTGTTTTGTTGTTTTTTTTGTATATTATGTAAAATTTGAATGTTGCTTTTAATTGAATTGACAATAAAAACTCGAGCGCGCAATTTTGTTTTATTCGTTTTTTAATTATTTTGTTTTGCGTTTTTGTTTTTAATTTCTGTAAATGCAAAAGTTTTTTTTTTACACACTGTAATTTGTTGTTGTTGTTGTTGTTTTCTGCAGCTTATTGCTGCAATATTTCACCACTTATTGTCGGAATTATCGCTAATACATTTTTATGTATTTATATGTAAACTTAATTGTATTTGTAATGTATATAAAAATTTACTTTTGAGTGTGTGTGTGTGTTTTCTTCATTTCTTGAATGGGTCTGCAATTTTTTAAAAACGAAAATTTACAGAATATTTTAATGACAATGCTTTTAAAACCTTTTTTAAACAATTTTCATTTTCATTTGAATTTATTTGATGATGTTTTTTATTTTTTCCGCTTGATTTGTTGTTGTTGTTTAAACTATGCTGTAACTATGACATATACGAATATGCGTAAATATATATGTATATATGTATGTATAATGTATGTATATATGAATAGGGTAAATATGTCGATTTGTGACTTGAACTCTCTCTCTTTCTTTCTCACTTAACTCTCTTCACAATTTAGCGCTCTCTCATTCTTTAGTGTTCTGTCTCTTTCTGTCTAAAATCTCTGGAGATGTCCCTAAGCAGACAAAGGTTCGATGCGGCATCAAAAACACTTCAACGACTATGCAATGCTGTGTACATATATATATACTTATATATATGTGTGTGTGTTATGTATTTCATATAAATGTACTTAATGCATAACTAAAACCTAATACAACAACTGCATGCAAAAGTTGCCTAAAACTAACCAAAAACAAAAAAAAATTATTATTACCTAAAATCCTAAAATGAAAGTGAAGTAATGAAGTAATGTTTAAGTCTATGTTTTGTTTTTGTTTTTGTTGCTTAAACTATGGAGAAAAAAAAAATCTGAAAACCTGCTGCGGCTCTCCACTATTATTATTGTTGTTGTTGTTGGTTTGACAATTTCAAAAGACCGCCCGACCGCACGCACAAATTTGATTGATGAGTGTGTTCGGGCATGTGGGACGGCGCGCACTTGTTGCCGGCAACAGCGTTGCCACATGTTTATTGCTGCAGTCACTCTTGCTTGCAGCTGCCGAGCCGAGCAGGTAATTATCACAGCCTATGAGGCACAAAATGCCTTGCAGTTTCCCTCATTTTTCGGCCACAATGTGTGTAATTCAGCATTGGGCCGTTTTGTATTATTCGTAGTGTTGTTGTTGTTGTTTATGTTTTCTACTTGAGTGTTTCGAATATTCGTTCATACATAATTGTTGTAAATTGAAATGTTCGTGTTGTGGTAATCAGTCTAATTAATAATAAATATTTGAGAGACGAAACGAGAAGCTCTTTGAGATTCCGACAAAGCAATCAACGCTGCGAGCCATCGGCCAACGCCAGCCACATTTAATATGTCTGCAAAGAGAGAGAAAACAGAAGAAGGAGATGGAATTAATTAGGAAGTGAATATAGAATAATTAAGAGACTTCAGGTTGCTTGCGAACAGGGGCGGATTTAGAAAAATATTTGAGGGGGGATTTCAAAAAGTAAACCATAGAGAGGAAACAGAAGAAGGAGAAGGACTAATTAGGAAGTGAATATAGAATAATCATGAGAGTTCAGGTTGCTTGCGAACAGGGGCGGATTGAAGAAAATATTTGGGGGGAGGCGGGTTTCAAAAAGTAATTCTTTAATATTTAATATTCATAAAATGCCTTTAAATTTGTAGGTTTAAAGTCGATCCTTATATTTCAGGGGGAGGGGTTTCAACCCCCAAACACCCCTTTCTCCTGGAACCGCCACTGCAGAATAACCAAGAGTCTTCAGGCTGCTTTCGAACGACATATTTATAAAGTCAAGTGGGAATGAAACAATATCTTCCCGAAATCAACTCAAGCAATTGTCCCCAGTGGCTCCAGTGGCGCACCAAAGCAAGGTTTTGGAGTTTCAAGCCCTAAAATATCTATCCTTTACAACAATTTTGTGCAACAAATATGGTTTCAAATGGCTTTGAGCTCAAAATTTATGTGTAGAGCCCAGTGGCGCACGCAGGATTTCATTTGGCGGGAGGGGACCGGGGGGTTACTTACAATTTTGAAGCTCGATTCCAATTAAAACCATATTTTGCAGCAGCAGTTTTTGTCCTTGGGGGTTAACACCCTCCAAAACACCCCCCTTGTGTGGACGTCCCTCGTAGAACCCCCCATAAAAAAAAGTCCAGTCCAAAATTGAAAACTATTTCTTCTTTTCAAGGTGTACTTGTCGCTCATGTTGAAATATTTTGCACCAGCAATTTTTGTCTTTGGGGAGTTAGCACCCTCCAAACCAGCGCCCTTCTGTGGACATCCCTCGTAGAACCCTCCATTAAATAAAGTCCAGTTTGCACCACTGGTCACACCCCCTTAAAAATTACAAGTCGAAATTATTTCACACTCACCACCGGCGGATAGGAGATGTACTTGTCGCTCATGTTGAAGTAGGAGCCGTCGGGCGGCGGCGCTGGCGACGGCGACGAAATGTAGCTACCCTTGATGACCAGCGACGAGGCAGGCGACGGCGACGGTATGTACAACCCGTTCGAAATCAGCATGTGATCGTCTTTGGAACGCGCCATCGCACCATCCATGCCGCTATTTCGATGACTGTGACGCTTCGGATTGGGCAACGTGCGCGTAAAGTCCGGATTGCACATGTAGGGCGGCGTGCACATGGAGCTCTCCTGATACTTGGGCGGATAGGCCGTTGACTGTATGATGTCCACATTCTCCACCAGATATGTGGAGGCGGCCTTCTTGTGCACATCGGTGGCCTGCAAAGCAGTAATGGGCAGCTAAAGTGTGTTCGAGGGGCGAGAGTGAAAATGTGTGCGCATGTATTAGTTAAGCATTAGTGTGTTAGTGAGCAATGTATGTAGATGTCTTTTCAGTTAATGTATCTACCTTGTAGACCGACTGGTTGTCGTCCTTGGAGTAGGCATCGTCGTTGGGACTCTCCGCTTCTGTCGAATTCTTGTTCTGGCGTCGTATAACAAACCAGGCCACGAGCGCCGCATTCAGCACCAACAACACCATGGCAGCGGACGTGATGCCAATTATCATAAAGTTGGGCATTTCGTCCTTTTCGGCAAACTCTGCTGTGTACGGCGTGGAACCTGTTGAGTAAAGAGTTGAATGAGCCCCTTACTTACTTGCGTCGCCTGTTGCACTCACCCTTGGCCAAGGTCAGCTTGATGTCTGGCAGAAATTTGCTGCCGCCCGCCTCGTTCGCAGCCATCACGGAAAACAAATAGGTGCCGCCCGGCTTGAGACCCTCCAGCGTGATGTTCAGACGTCCCGGCTTGCCGTCCACGAACTTGTACTTGTCCTCGCCCTGCAGCTTGTAGCGCAGCCTATAGTAGACGGGCAGGCCGCCGTCAAAGCCCGGCGTCCACATCAGCTCCAGCGCGCCATCGTCCGTCACATTGCCCACGCGCAGCTCCAGCGGCATGTCCGGTCGCACCGGCTTCGAGAACTCCAACGTGGAGCTGGCCTGGCCATGTGCATTGCGTGCCACACACTCGTACTGACCGTAGTCGTCGTTGCCCGTATTGTCCACGTACAGCGTCGACTCGTAGGTGTAGGGGTCCACTCGGCGCTCGACTGCCTTGAATTTGCTGCGCCGCTGCAGCTTCAGGTCCTTGCCGCCGCGACGCCACACAAAGTTGGGCTGCGGCGCCGCGAGCGCGCGACACACAATGCGCGCGCGTTCGCCCAAACGCGCAGCGAAGCGTGTAAACGCCGGCGTATGGTTTAGCTCGGGAGCAGCTGAAGATGTAAGGAAGAGAAGCGGAACGGTTAGACGGAAGCAGTTCGGTTTTTGCCAATGTAGCCGAAACTTACTTTGCACAATCAACAACGCATTGCGCTGATCCGGCGGTCCGCGCTGATTGTCCGCCGTGCACGTAAAGTTGCCCACATCGGTGCGCTGCACGTTCCGGATGTGCAAATACGACGTGCCATTCTCGAAGGTGGTGGTGGTGCGCGCCGTCAGGTCGTAGCCGCTGCGCGACCAGCGCACATGCTCCGCCGCGAGCGGATGCGCGTTTACCGCACACTCGAGCACCGCATCCTCGCCCACAACGAAGCTGCCGCTGCCATCCGACACCGACTCGATGGCGGGCGGGTCTGCAAACATGCAATCGAACTCGTAAGCAAACAAACCCCAAACAAAGCGGCAACGCGCGCACTGTTTACTTACATTCGACCGCAACGTGAATTTCAATCATGGCGGTGCCCTGCGAGTTCATGGCCTCGCACACATAGCTGCCGGCATCGTTGCGGTGCAGCGTGGTGATGTTGAGCAGTGCGCCTTCGGAAACGATGCGCTGCCCGCTGGCCAGATTGGCGGTGATGGGCAGTCCGTCCTTGGTCCAGGTGTACGACATGGCCATGGGATTGGCGTTGGCCTGGAGCGCAATGCGCAGCGGTTCGCCCTCGACGCCAATGAAAATTGTCTGCTGCGAGGGCTCGAACTTGGGCGCATCTGCGAAGCGGAAAGACGGAAAGGGACAGAAAATTAGGGAACGCTACTTGCGTGAGGCGCGCCAAGGCAACTCACAGAGTATGTCCAGGCTGACGGTTTCGTGAACGCTGCGCTGCAGCAGCTCGTTAATGCTCTGACAGGTGTAAACAATGCCGTCCAGGTCCTGGGTGATGTTGACGTGCACCTCCAGCGTGGAGACGGCGCCGCCCCACAGGCCAGGCTTGGTGGACAGATTGACGCCCTCGATGGGAATGCCATCCTTCCACCAGGACACCTTGGCAGGCGGATTACTCGAGCTGGAGTCGCAGATGAGGCGCGCGCGTATCCCCGGCACCAGATTACGTGGCGCCACACTAATCTTGACCGTCTCGGGCGGAACTGCAAAGTATGAAACGAGGCGCTTAGGAAATGAAAAGCAGATGCCCACGCGGACGTCACACTTACAATGCACGCTCAGCGTTTTGGTGGCAAAGAGTGGTATTTCAATGGCCGGACTCTGCACCTCGCACTTGTAGATGGCCAAATTGTCGGAGGCGTTCACCAGTATTGACAGCTCCGAGCTGATTTTGCTGTCGGCCAACTTGACAGCGGCATTTAGTTTCTTGTCGTTCTTGTACCAGTTGAGCGTGGGCGGCGGATTGCCGCCAGCCGACGAGCAGTGCAGCTTCTTTACCGAGCCGGAGGTGATGATGTCGCCATCGTTGTAACCGGTTAGGAGAGGCGCCGATGGGGGATCTGGGAATCGAAAGCAACAGACACAATGAGAGAGACCGTAAGGGGACGAGGAAGAGGGCACAACTTACATAAAACGTTCACAGTATGTGAGCTGACCACATTCTGCGTCAACTCGGTGTTGAGTGCATGGCAGACAACAACAAAGGTGCGGCTTTGCGTATCGATTGAAAGCGAAACATTCGAGGTACTTATCCAGCCGCCTGAAAATTATGGAAAGGAACGTGATGAACCAGTGACATGCCGCTAAATTGGAGCGGCTGCTTACCTTCCACACTCTTCATGTTTCGGTGCGTGCTGTTGGCCAGCGGTCGTCCGTTCATGGACCAGCTGATGCGCGCTGGCGGATTGGAGGGCGCTGTCAGACAAGTCAGCTGCACAACATCGCCCACCTTGGCCTCGGTGGCGCCCGAAATGCTCACATCCTTGGGCGCAACTGTGGGGTATTTAAGGTTAGCGCTGGGACACTAAATTTTGAGGTTAGAGCGCACTCACAGAGAACGGTCAGATTGAGTTCGGCCTTCAAGGCAGCACTGGATAGAATGTTCTTGGCCTCGCACACCAGATTGGCACCGTGGTCTGTCTCTTCGGCCACAAATTTGTAGACATTCTCCGACAAGCGACCCGAGGTTCTAAACAGTGCGAGGGGAAAATGCAAACTTAGTCAAGAACCTGTGCGGAAAACTAGACGCAGTGTTCATTAGTACCTTTGCGGCGATGAAACTGCAACGCCATTCTTGTACCAAATCAATTGTGCTGGCGGATTGCCGCCACGACTGCGACAGGCAATTTGCACCTTTTGGCCGCGTCGCAAACTCTCGCCCTGACTGTAGCCCTCGAAGAACGGCGGACCGGGTGGATCTAAATGTATGCGCGTATTAGAAAAAAACTCTTGACGCATGGCTGCTTTAACCTATATAACTCACATAGCACGGAGAGTTGTATGTTGGAACGCATTGGCACATCGGGCGGAAGGGCCTTGTGACGCGCCTCGCACGAAAAGTCCTTGAAATCGTCGTCGGCACGCGGTTGCAGCGTTATGGTGGAACTTGTGCGAAAGCGTTTCGCGCTGGTTTCATTCACTTGGACTTGTGGTTGCACTGTACAATCAACCCACCAATTACAATCAGACCCCAAGTAGTAAGAAAATGAAGGGTTCTCTGTACTCACCATGCGTCAGCGGCGTATTGGCCTGATACCATATGATCTCCGCTGCGGGATTCGCATTCTCGGCCACGCATTTCAGCGTCAGATTCTGCTTCTCGACCACCTCCACTTTGGCATTCTGCGCATAACCCTCGATTGCAATGGAACTGGGCGCTGCGACAATGCTCAACTTGGCATTGGCGCGTATGGCCGGATTGCCCGCTGCCGGACCCACCTGACACTGATACTCCGCGTCGTCCTCAAGCGAGGCGTTCTTGATTTGTAAATTGTAAATGCCGCTCGCTGCATCCACCAGCACCGAGTAGCGCGGAAAGCCATGTATCACAGCGGCAAAGCCCAACGCGAAGCCATCCTTGGTCCACTGTACCTGGCCGGCGCGATCAGCTATTTCGCAGCGCAGCAGCGTGTCGGTGCCCTCGAGTATTTGTAGATCGTGCGGTGTGACCCGAAATTTCTGTACGCCGGCGGCCTGCGCGTGCACAAAGACCGGTGCTGCAAGTAGTAAAGCGAAAAAGTGTGGTTAGGTGAAATTAAAAACTTCGTTGATTGACCGTTAAGTGTTCAATTTTCATGCGTATTGCACGCTTTGCAGCCCATTCACCTAATTCTGACGCCCCAACGCGCCACGCACAGCCCACGCATTCCCAGGCGTCCACGCCGCTGGCCAGCGACTATGAGCTACTAATTTATATTTTATGCCACAAACTTCTACAAATACAAAAACAACAATAATAACAAAAACCACAACAGCCGGTAGAAGCAGCAAATAGGAAATGTCGGCAGCGGAGGCGCACGCGGCCTACACACGTCGAAATAAAATTTCGTTCGCATCTCATTAGCATTAAAACGACTCCGTAGGCTTAAATGGGTTTAGTGTTCAGGCGCAAACTGAATCAGGCCTCAATAGATACGCTAATAATGTGCGCTGGGAATGAGCGTACGGGGCGTATGTGTGTGTGTATGTGTGTGTATGTGTGTGAAGCTTAGCTGGTTTGAACGTTTGTTCGACTCAATAGTTGTTATTGTTATAAATTTGTATGTGTAGGTACATGTGTGCCATGGGAGAAAATCTACAAAATACACAAGAAGCCTAGAAATCCAAGAGAAAGAACAACAACAACAACAACAGCTCGATACAAATTAACATACATACACGACTTGACTCATTATGTACGCAAAGAACACAACATAATACAAATGCCAACAACAATAAAAACAACAGCAACAACAACAATAAAATAGCAGCAACAGCAACAATAACTGCCCACAACCACAAATGGAGTAGTAAAACAGCAACAAAGTCATCAATGGATTAATTGATTATTGGAACCGAACCATGCGCGAGTTGACTCTGACTCTGTGTTCGACTAGTCCACAGTTTGTCGCTTGAGAAAACGAATGTCGTATGTTTCATTGAATTTAAGAGCACATACAACAATCGTTTTCTTAGGCCACGAGTTTACGACAATGCCATCGTAGAAGCCCATTCGACTCGATGTTATGGTATGACGACCAAGACGACGACGCACTTAAAATTTCAAATGAGCAGCAAATTTCCTATGGGAAAATTAATTATGGAAATGGCGCATCGAGGCCATGGCACACATACTCCTATATGTACGAGTATACGTGAGTGTGTGTGAGTGTTTATGTATGTGTGGCTGAGAAAAAGCCCAACAGCCTACCACGCCCCCTACGCAACGGGAAAGTCCCATATAGCCGCAAAAGTCAGTATGAGAGTTAATAGTCGAAGAAGAGCCGCTGCCGATGCGAAGATGCGAAGATGATGCGGCTTTTAATATCTTTATTAGGTTGCCTTCCATTTAATTTCGAGCCCTTTGCGGTTGCCACTAGAGGCAGTGGGATGTTTTTTTGAATTCATCAATAAATAATGGTTTTGCTTTGGAAAATTACTTATCTCATATTCGAGCTGAAGAAAGCTTTCAACAAAAGGGAAATAGTTAGGTTAGATGAAAGGGTTAGGTTATGTAATCATCTCGAGGGTATCACATAGTTATCTTATAAATCAACTCCCACATCAGCATTCAATGAACTACTTGATATGTCGACTATTGACTTCTGTTCGTAGCATCTCACAACTAAATCCGCATGAAGGTTATAAACCATAGGGCAGTTTGAACACAGTTCTGTTAATTAAGACAGGCAGTTTACTGGTTTCTCAGCAAGTACACTTGAAGGACTCAAAAGACCCATTGTAATACCGGAAGTGGACACAGTTGAGACGGATATAATATATGTTCAGTTGGATATAATACTGTGGCAAGCCGGGATTACATGATTTCGGCTCTAAACTTTGGAAAATGCATCAAAACTATGAACCAGAGAGCTTCTACTGTCAATTAGCATCTCTAGTAGGCCACATTCAAATTTGGACTTTGATGCAACATTTACTTTGGGTTTGAAAGTCAAAAATGGAAAAAAAATGAATTTCGCGTGTTGATAAAACATTATTTTTTGTGTAAAAAAACCATCACCGAAACGAAGGAAAGGCTGATAAATACTATTGGGACTTTGCACCGTCCATTCCCAGGGTTAAGAATTGGTTTACCGAATTCTGTTGTGGTCGTACCAGCACAAAAGATGCCAGACGTTCAGGTCTCCCAAAAGAGGTTGTCACGCCAGAAATGGTCGATAAAGTCTTTGGAATGAAATTGGACGAACGGAGAATGAAAGTGCGTGAGGTGGCTGAAACTGTAGGCATCTCCACATTTTGCATGAATATTTGAACATGAAAAAGCTATCCGCGCGATCGGTGTCGCGAGGCCATGTTCAACCGAAATCCAAACTAGATTTTGCGCCACTTCGTAATTGTGGATGAAAAATTGATCCATTACTGCACACCAGAGACCCAGGAACAGTCAAAGCAGTGGACTTCTCCGAGTGAACGTGCACCAAAGAAAGCCAAAGTTGGACTGATGGCCAACAAGGTCACGGTTACAGTTTTTTGGGCTGCATGCGGTGCCATTCACATCGATTACCTTCAAGAGGGTAAAACGATTACTGTCACATATTATGCCGAGCTGTTGGATCGATTCGAAGCCGATTTGAAGCAAAAACAACGGCATTTGAAAGAAGAAACAAGTTTTCTTCCACCAGAACAACGCACCAACGCACCAACGCATATGTGTGTAGTCGCTATGGCAAAAATCCATCAATTGGGCTACGAACTGCTACAACATTCAGCATTTTATATTTTCTGTTATCAAACCTGAAGAAATGGCCCGGCTGTTAGAGGTTTGGTGCGAATGAAGAGGTCATCACTGAAACATATACCTATTTTATGTATGTAGCAAATGAAAAAATGTCCTTACTGACTATAGGAAATTTTGAGGACCTTGAGAAAACCTGGAAGGTATCAAAAATTGGAAAAACGATGGACTAAATGTGGCGAGCCTAAAGAAACTATGTTGAGCAATAAAACGTGGTTTGCCGAAATAAATGTCTTTTATAAAAAAGTAACTGACTTTTCAAGCGGCCTTCGTATGAAGCCTTTTCATTACTTCCCGACATTGAAGGACATTTTTTGATAATACACAGTGGGATACCACAGCAGTGATTGCCGCCTGGTTATCTACGTAAAAATTCGAGTAGAGCATAATAGTGTTGCAAACAGGTTCCGCGGCTGTTTTTAGCGGCGAACATCTCAGCCGGAAACAGTCTACAGTAGTCAAACAATTTGTACGATTCGCTGATACTCAGCTCGGTACACTACAATCCAGTTCCAACTCCTTACTTCACCTTGAAGCCGTCAGTAAATATGTTATGTCTATTTAAAATTACTACGTGGGAAATTAAAACCAGTAACTTCTCAAACCCTCAACGCCCTCGTATCTATTGGGCGCCAAGGTATAAAGGCATAGAAGGAAATGAGACAATAATATAAAATGGAGTCGGCCTTCAAGCTGAGCGGATTACAATGGTAGTGATGCCACTTTTGCACTTTTCTACAGAGACAAAGAGAGAACAACATGAAAAGAAAGGCAGAAGCCAGGTGGATGAACTTACATAACATAAGTAACTGTCGAACTGCAAAAAGGAATGTAAAAATTACTTACATAACTGAAGGGCACTGAATACTGGTAGCTCATGTGCATGACAGAGGGAAAGAAAGTTGCTAGAAAGACGAAGCTTTAGAACATATTCTTTGCTTCTGGCAATCTTGGACACGGCGCTGAGTCTAAAGCGTTTCTTGATTGTTGGAGAAATACACTCCTATTCTCACAGATCATTATACATACATATACACGAATCTCGTTGTGAATCCAATAAGGGTCTATATGTGACCAGTTATACCTACCTACATATCTATCTTCTATCAATGATTTAAAATTTACTTAGGCGAAGGGTTCAGCGATCCAGTGGGCCTAGTTCACAATGGGCCTAGTTTACAATGGGCCTAGTTTTGGCTACATCTACATATCTACCTTACCATCTACCTAACCTCTGATTCACTTTCCATATCCGAGAACCAATTAGTGACTCTTAAAATCATAATGAATTATCAGGTTAAGTTTCATTTAGATTCACCAAATTGCTGAGGAAGTGTTGTTCCAAAAATTGAAGCGCATTGGACACTTAGAGAGCAATTACTCTACGCTTTCCCAGAATTATTCATCTGAGTAACTTCCAAAAACCCAGTGAAATATTCAACTTCTCTCTTTCCAATAATATTCACTTCAAATAATGAAAGCCGTTTGCCCAAAAAAGCATTCTATATGATAAAAAAATGACATGTCAAAACAATTAAAAGAAGAAGTTGAAGTACACCGTGCGACAAAAATAATAAATAATTGTCACACAGAAAAAAGTTCATATGGGCGTGAAACTTGAGACCAAACATAGTAATACTGCGTACTCAGTTTTTCATTTCTACCTCCTTTGTCTTTTTAAAAGAACTTCAAAGTTTTGAAGGGGATAAAAAAAATATATATTTATAAAAATACTTAACCTCATTAGAATATGGCGATATGTATATCAAATGAAAGAGAAAAGGCTCAAGAATTTTAATAAAATTGATCTTTTAGCCATTTGTAAAAAAAGGATATGAAAAAGGTCCTTTGAAAATTTTAATCCTTTATATCCTTGAGGTTTTATGTAGAATTTTCTTGAGAAGTAAGTATATTAAAACCCAAAATCTCTTTGATCACATGTCAAAATTTCATTACTCTAACTTTGTTTATTCGAAAGTTATTTAAAAAAGGGAAGCTGCAATTTAAATTATGTACAATTCTTATTTATTTGAGTATCAGTATTTTAAGTAATAAAAAGATACAAAATCAATGAAGCGAAGTATTTTTTATATATTTTTTATTTTGTATCCCCTTCAAATTTTTGAAATCCTTTTAAAAAGACAAAGGATGTAGAAATGAAAAACTGAGTACGCAGTATTACTATATTTGGTCTCTAGTTTCACTCCCATATGGATTTTTTCCGTCATGCTGTCGCACAGTGTTATCGATCAATAGAAAGTCCTTACGTCCTTACCTTCTTTTTTGGACGTCTTCAGTGCACCTTCAAGAAATGATAACTTGACATGTAAAAACGCAATCTTACATAAACGTTCCAATAGTGAAATGTCCAAAGTAAATGCTAATTACACCGTCTTCTCGCCTCACCTCACCTCACTTCTCCACTCTGCATTGCACCACATTGCGTTGAGGGTGCGGCTGAGCATTGGAGTAGAAATTGAAGAACGCCGTAAGCGCATTAAGCGGTCGCATCTTGCAATTATGCCACCACTGCCCACTTGACATAAGCTTGACCAAAGTGCCATCGCTTCCCCGCCCCTCCTGCGCTGCACACGTGGCCGCTACGCTTGTCAGTAATTGTCACTGCAACTTGTCACACACATGCGGGCCGTAAGTGTCAGGAAGCTTTTACATGTATTAAAACAAGTCGAATGGGGAGTGAAAACCAACAAAATCCTTGAAGTGTAACAGACCAACAAAACAAAAATTAAGTGAACAGCAGTGGAAAAATAAGAACAAAGACACAAACTATATGCAACAACATGACAGTGTCAGAAAATACAGAAACAACAAGAAAATATAAAAGCATTGAAGAAACATGGTTGGCTAGAAGAAAGAGTGTGAGTAGCAGTGATGGAAGTCATACAACCTGCAAGCAAAACTGGTTTTGGTGGTTTTCATTCATGCAAAGGACTAATTGGCAGGAACTGAAGGCAATGTGGTGTTGGTGTGCGTATGTGTGTGGCTGTGTGTATGTGGTGCGTAAGGGCAACAGGGGAGCTGCAGAAATGAAGTGCAGGAAGAGACACTCAAAGTGCACAGCAGGCGGCCAGTCAAGGCGTCAAGGGAACACACACGCACACACACTGGCAGTAATTTTACTGTCGCACTAGTCGCCTCGCCTCTGTCCAGTGGAGCGTTCATTCATCTGTGCGCCGTCCAATTGCACAACTGGTGTGTCGAGTTCGGTCTCAATGACTGGCAGACTCTGTGTGTTTGTGTGTGTGTAAGTGTTCGTCACTCTTTTTAAGTAAATGAAACCACAAATGTCCATATCCAGATGATCCTTTTGCTTTTCGTACAAGTTATTTGAATGCAGAAAAACAACAACAAAATCGTCATGTTTGCTACGACAGTAACCACTGAAAGAGCTAAAAATAAAAACAACAGAATATGAAGTGAAGAGAGCAGCAAAAGTAACCAACGACCAAACCAACCAAAGGAAGCAAAGTGAGGTGAAAAGACAGAAATTGGAGCGGCCAGAACGAAAACTGGTAGGCACAGCTCGAGTGAATGACACAATTACAACAACACAAGCAATGAGAATAACTACACCGTGCGACAAAAAATACAAACAATTTTTCACTACGGAAAAAATCCATATGGGCGTAAAACTAGAGACCAAACATATTGATTTTGTACCTATATTTTTATTATTCAAAATACTGATAAATAAATTAGGATTTTTGTATTTCATTAGAATTGCAGGTTGCGCCCTTTTTTATAAAAAATTTCGAACCAATAAAGTTAGAATAACGAAATTTTGACACGTGATCAAAAAGATTTTGAGTTTTAACATACTTACTTTTCAAGAAAATTCTATATAGATTTTCAAGGATATAAAGGATTAAAATTTTCAAAGGACCTTTTTCATGTCCTTTTTTTAGAAATAGATAAAGAATAAACTTTATTTAAATTCTTGAGCCTTTTTTCTTTCAGTTGATATACATATCGCCATATCGGAGGGAGGTTAAGTATTTTTTATGGTACCTATATATTTTTAATTTTTAATCCCCTTCAAAATTTTGAAGTCCTTTTAAAGGAGAAAGGATATAGAAATGAAAAACTGAATATGCAGTATTACTATGTTTGATCTGTAATTTCACGCCCATATGGACTTTTTCAGGTTAGAAAAATTTTTTCAATTTTTGTTGCACAGTGTAATCACACTAACAACATCTACAATGATTAAAGCAATAGGAACAATACAGCAGATGACAACAACAATTAAGCGAACAGCAGCCACAGCAATATGTTTAATGTAAGATAAGAACAACAACAACAATAATAAAAATAATAACAACAACAAAAACTATAACAAAAGCAACCCTACAAAATAGCAATTACTACAACTACACAGAAAAACGTGACAATTACAATAACAACAACAACAACAATCTGCAATAAGGCCAAAACTAAGCCACAAAGCAACAAAAACAACAACAACAAAACAAACAGCAGCGAAAACTAGGCAAAGCAACTGAAAAGATGCGGGCAAAAAGCGTCACTGCAGTGGCAGGAATAATCATACAACAACAGCAACAACAGAGTAAAGTGCAAACGCGCCCAAAGGAAGAAATGCAGACACCGGTCCGAATACGACTCAAGTCAGGGCGCAACGGGAGACCCGAAGAGCAGCGGGCCAGCTTGAAGTGCTGGCTGGCCACCGGATGTCGCACTAATGGTCACTTACTGGCTCGTCGGCATTAACGCTGCGCCCGACGCGCTGCTGCTGCTCGTCACGCATTCGTCGTTGTAGCTGCAATGTGCCGCTCGCAATGCGAAGAGTTAATGACTTGGCCGGTCGGTGGCACGTCTTAAGGCCAGCAGAAAAAACGCAAAAGAAAACAGCAGCAACGCACAAAAGCCGCGGCCAGCCAGTGGACAGGACTCGGCAGCAGCAGCGTTCGTGCAACAAAGAAGCTATTTGCGTAGCCTACATTGTCACAGCCTTTCAGCGCCGTGATTTGACATTTTTTTTTCGTGCCGTTTTTTCTTGCGCATTTTTTTTTTGTTGCTGTTGTTGTCACTTGCCACATTTTCCTTTACTTGGCTGCTGCTGCTGTTGGCCTTTCATTGAGGTGTTTGTTCTTGTTGTTGCTATGCTTTGGCTGCTCTGTGTCATTCACGCGATTACCCCTTGCCGCGCCCGCACGCGCTTATCTGTCGTTGTGTGTGTGTGTGTGTGTGCGTGTGCAAGTGGCAACACTGCCCGGCGCCTTTGTGCGTCGCAGTCAAAGGCCCATCGGTGCATTAATGGAAAACTGGAAAATCTTGACGGCCACTGGCTGAGCGACTAAGTAAAAGTGAAGCGAATCAACAGCGCGACCAACAACAGCGCGACCAGCAAATCTCAACGACAGGAAATCCGGCCTGTTTTATCAGTGAGCCCCCAAAAAAAAAGGACATGTGAGAGTGAGCGACACAAGCGAGCAATCAGTGCGGTCGCAGCTACTGCTCGTCGATTGACGATGACAAAACCAGTTTGTTCAAGTGTGGATTATCAAAGAAAGAACTCATTCAATATGGAACTTTTTTTTTAATTAAGCCAAGTTTTTCATTAACTTTTAATTATGATTATAGAGAATTAGAGGCCAGAAAAATATGAAATAATTATTTGAAAAAAATTGGGTTCATAAGAATTCAATACTTGTATTGAAACTTAAATTCAAGCAGATGAAAAATTGCAATATTTGAGCAAAACAATCGAATAACTTTGCAAAATCGACTCTCTTTTACCCTTATATGTGTATTTGGGTACCCAGGTACCCAAACCACTTTCATATCGAATCATAAAATATACGTATATATTATTAATAACTTTAAAACTAAGCAGAAACGGCAAAATTTCGTATATTGCAAGCAAAAAGATAGAGTTTTTTATACAATTTGTACTGAGGTAACCGGGTACCTAATTCCAGGGGTAAGGGAGTTTTTTCAGCACACACTAGGGTCAACTATGCGAGTACAGAAAGGGTAAAGAGGAGGGAAAAAAGGGGATATTAAACGCAAGTTTCAAAAAACTGTACAGTCTGATTTTTGAAACCATGAGAAACATCGAAAAATCAATTAAATTAAGAAATACTTATATAAAACAAATCGAGTACTGAAGTGAGCGCATCATATCCGACTACAAGAAATACAAGAAAACCAACCACAAGAACTGCGCAAAGCAATACGAAAAACCGGGTTAAAGCATCGCTCTGCAAACATTGTTTCTAGAACTTGAATCAAATACTAAACATAAATAAATAAAAACGTTAAAATGTTAAATAGTATTCGTTTCAACCAGAACAACTACTCCAAGCTCATACTTGGGTTCAAGAACCGGGTACCCGAAAAGTCTTCATAACAAATCTAACATAACTTGAATCGAAAATTAAACATAAATAAATTAAAATGTTTAAATATTCAAGTAAAAGAATTAGTTTCGACCATAACAACTACTCCCAGCTCATACTTGGGTTAAAAAACCGGGTACCAAAAAAGTCTTCATAACAAATCTAACATAACTTGAATCGAAAATTAAATATAAATAAATAAATAAAAATGTTTAAATATTCAAGTAAAAGAATTAGATTCAACCATAGCAACTACTCCCAGCTCATACTTGGGTTCAAGAACCGGGTACCAAAAAAGTCTTCATAACAAATCTAACATAACTTGAATCGAAAATTAAACATAAATAAATAAAAATGTTTAAATATTCAAGTAAAAGAATTAGATTCAACCATAGCAACTACTCCCAGCTCATACTTGGGTTCAAGAACCGGGTACCAAAAAAGTCTTCATAAGAAACCTAACATAACTTGAATCAAAAATAAAACATAAATAAATAAGAATGTTAAAATACTCAAAACAAAGAATTAGTTTCAACCATAAAAACCACTCCCAGCTCATACTTGAGTTCAAAAACCGGGTACCAACAAGTTTTCATAACAAACCTCAGGAGTTAAATTGAACGCAAGAATTTTATAAAATCGAATTCTAAAGTCAAAGATCATATATGACTACAGGAACCAATATCCAAGTGTAAAAATTGTCCCTGCAACCATCTAACAGTCAAAAATTAAACGTGAGTACACAAAATATACAAAAAATCATTGCTAAAGCATCGTCTCTGCAAACACCGTCTCCAGAATTTTAATAAAAAATTTAACAAAAGTAAATTAAAAATGTTAAAATACTCGAATGAAAGAGTTAGTTTCAAAGGTTCAAGAACCGGGCACCAAAAAAGTCTTCATAACAAATCTCACAAGGCAAATTGAACGCAAAAGTTATATAAATTCGAATAGTAGTGTCAAAGATCATATTTGACTACAGGAATCACTTCTAATAACAACTCAGCAAAGATTCAGCTGTTAAAAACGTAACGTAAGTTTATAAAAAAAATCAATAATCGATTGGATTAGATTAGATTCGAAATTCGGACAACACCTGTCCGAGACACTGCGTCCAAGTAGTGAACTATTGTGTCATGTCACTCCACGTTACTGGAATAGTTCTCGAATTAAGCACAAGAATTGAGTACAAATAGTTTATATGGAATCATAAAATCATCAAAAGCTAAATTAAAAGTAAGAATTATGTAATTGAATTAGAATACTGTAGTCAAAGTACCGACCACAAAATATCCGACTACAAGAATCACAAGAAAAATCCACAAGATTTACATAAATTAATACAAATACCTGGATAAATGAATTGTCTTCGCAAACTGTTCAGAAGTTTAATCAACAGTTGCACATAACTCATGAAACAAAATCAATTATTAAATTTCATAAACAAAAATTAATTTTGAAGAGAAAATTTGCCTGCAACAAGATAAACCAATTTCTAATACATCGGTACAAAACACTATCAAATACTTAGGTTCAGTTTCAATACAAATTCACTTAGTACAAGTGTACGTACTCGTATTTTCAAAGAAACAACCTTGGGATTCTTTGTGTACTTTGTCTCAAGTATTCAATTAATGTTATCGACTTGAAAAACTTGCATATTTAGATGCAAAATGCTCAGAAAGAGACCGGAAATGCTCGTATAACATTTGGTTCAAGAAGTGGTTACGATACTTTGTTCGGTCACCTCAACGCAGTCTTGTTCGTTTCTCTTGATTGTGCTCAAAAAAATAAAACAACAAAAACTTGCATATTTAGATGCAAAATGCTCAGAAAGAGACCGGAAATGCTCGTATAACATTTGGTTCAAGAAGTGGTTACGATACTTTGTTCGGCCACCTCAACGCAGTCTGGTTCGGTTCTCTTGATTGTGCAATTCTCAAACGCAGCCCAAACTTGAAGTCATTTTATTTACAATTTCATCATCTTTACAAATGTTCTAGCCAAACTGGCATGCCCCTAAAAGTATGCCAATGTAAGTTGTTGGCTTTTTTGCAAACTGCACAATGACAATAAGCATTTCCGCCACATGTAAAAGAAGCCAAGATTCAGAATAGTGTTTTCTTTCGGAATCTTGTCTTCTTCGGGGCAAATCACTTTCATATGCCGAAGTGTACAGTGCCAGCAAAAAAATTTTGTCCATAGCAAGAGAACTCTCTTTTTCCCCTAAACGCTTATTTAATGCTTTAAAACAAATAGAATATGTGTGCATTTCTAGGAACATACACCCAGTGTTGATCAAGAAAATCATCAGCATGTCGATTTGATAAGTCTGAGAAAATTATAAAGCGTTTTTTTCGAAGAAACATAGAAAGTTTTGGGCAAAATAAGTAAATTACTAAAACGATTCAGCGACGAAGACCAAGAAGACATGCTAATGACTTTCTCCAGACATACTCATGACTTTGTCCAGATTCTTAGCCCTTGAAATACTATTCAGTCTGAATTAAAGCTGAATGTTGGAAAGAAAATAAATTTTTTTTAATATTTATTTGTAATCTTTGAATTATACTCGTATATTTCTTACTTAAACAGGCAACTTGGAGTTGAGAAATAAATTGAACACGGGTTTAGGGACAGGCAGGTCAAATATGAAGTAGTCTGATCTCACTTTTAGCTCAGGTAAGCTAAGGGAACGTGTAGCCACTATGAAATTTTGAAATAAATACATATAAAACTGGTTATTTAATTTTTATTATATTGAACAGATCCTTTCGCCACGGGTTTTTACTGCGAAAAGTTATAAAATTTTAAATTTATCGATTTAGTCTTTTACCATATGTGGTTATATCAACAACATTCCATGACTTTTATGTTTTTAATTTTTGTTACCTGACTCTGTTTCTGAGAGTGTTGTCATATGACAGAAACCATATTGTTGGGACTGTAATGATTGTAGATAAACATATAATTTTTTAGGCATAACTAAAAATGGAGTATTTCTTCATATTTCTGCAAAAATATATCTGAATTCAAATAAACATTCATATTACAAATTTCTCTTATTTTTGTCTGCTTCCTTTTTCTTTACTATATGAAGATATTACGTTCAAGAAACATGCATGCTTCTCTTCTTTCAACTTAATTATTCAGTTTAATAATTTCGTATTTTTCCTAACACTTCAATCTGTGTTAAGGACCAACAAAAAGATTTCTTTTTGGAACTATAGGGGTCAGACGTCCACAAAGTAGCTTGTTGCCATGTGGTAACAAAATAGCAAAAGGGTAAACGGTTTCTTATGTAGCGAAATGGTTCACAATAGATCATTCATTATCCCAGTGAAATATTACTCCACTATTGGGAAGATTTGAATCTAAATCCACGCCGAATCCGAATGGTGGAGTTTTTGGCAATTTCTTTTCAAACTTGGAGGTTTTACTTCGTGTCGATAGCAATCAAAGTAGACGAGTGTTTCACCAGCCCGAGCTAGGAATCGAACCTGGGGCCTCGGTATGAGAAGCCAGCGTGACACCCGCTGCACTATCGAGGCCGATATCTTCAAATGAAACCCCGATAAAATTTTGTTTAAAACGACCACTAGATCCGAAGTCTTTTTGCTAGTATTTTATAGAAGAAGAATAGAATAGAATACTATTGAAAAAGTGGTTCATTGTTATTAATTTACATTAAAAAGAAAAAACTAAACTAAGAAAAAACTGATAACTCACAAACAGAAAAACAATTCATGCATTTGAAGGTTATTCATCCTGTTTCTGAAATATGGTCAGAAGGAATCTGTGATTGACTTAAATTAAAATTAAAATACTATTCACCCATTTCTTCAAAGCAAAATTTGACAATGAAACATGGGAAATTGATCGGTTTTAACCAAAATAATCTGTGATAATGTCAACATCGACTGCGACCTACAATAAATCCACTTTTTTATAAATACAACCATATTTTTCTAACAACATTCACTCCTAACCATAACTCAAAAATCAATTTATAATTTTAGCATTGTTCATGTTTTATTAAACTTTTTCTTTGCAGCCGTTTTAGTTTTGCTTTCCGCACATCCGTCCTCGAGTTGTGCCACACATCGTGTAAATTCATTGTGACAGCGCGTGAATGGCAAACGATGAGTGCCGTCTGCCGAAGCCACCATAAAACCGAAACACATTTAGGACCATACATCATTGCCATGAGCCCCCAAAAACCATTTCCGTGTAGTTTATGATGCCCTTTGCCCCCGCACCCCTTGCCTTCACTTGCGTTGCGTTTTTATTAAATTATTCAAATTTCATGGAAATTTCATCCGAACTAATCAACTAATTTACTAATTCATTTAATAATATTTCGCTGCCTTTTGCTGTTGTTGTTGTTGTTATTGTTGTTGGTGTGGGTTATATGTGTTGCTTGGCATTTACATTAATTAATTGTTGGTGTGTTCCGTTGGTGTTTTGCGCGCGTACACACTCTGCACTTTTAAAACATTTCACATTGGCTTCAATTAATGCGGAATGCTACTAAGCGCTGAACTCTGCTGGCTTGCCGATTTTTTCTTCATGTCATTTATTAGTTATTTTTTTTTGTTTCTTTGAAGACGCCCCAGAAGATAGTGAACGCATGGAGCAGCGGCCAGCACAATTGAAGGAGTCAACACGCGTTTCATTGGTTTCATTGGTCAAAGCAACATTGGGTCATCAGCATCTCAATGACTCAACACCAGATTGTCAGAATCTTATGAACTTTGCGCTTTTTCAATTCAATTAAGTAATTCTTAATGGAATTTCAACATTTTTATGTTTGCATGTATGTAGCTGTGTTGGTTTAAATTTTAACGAATTTCTTGGTTTTTAATTGATGAAATTTTCAATTATTTATGTGCTGACACATGTAGTATTGCACTGAACGGTCCAAGTGACATCAAGTGGAGACTTATTTAAGAGTTTATTTGAGAGTTCTGCAGTTAGGTTCTTCTTGTATGTGATACAAGTGATCTGCTGATGCTGCAGCCTCCATTCTAATGTTGAGGACCACGAACGAGTTGATGAGTTAGTTTCAAGGAGCATTGCTTTTGATGAACGGGAGACTTTGACGGTTCATGCTCTACTGGGTTCAGTCAAGAATGCACTCTTCAAGGACTTTCAGAAGATGGCTGAGGATGGAGTCTTGCAGGATCAGCAGGTGATAAGGGCGTGGCAATGTTTTCTGATATTGAGTTGATCTGACATTGAGCTGGTCTAATACTACATCAAGCTTGTCCCAGAAGCGATCAATCCATTGGAGAGATAAGGTTAGGTAAGACAGTCAGCTTGCTAGTTTCTCAGCAATTACGCTCCAAACCTTTGGAACATCAAACCAGCTTTTGCAGATGTGTCTACCCAAAGAAGATGATAAGTAGATAGAAAGTGGATAGTTTTGGAATTTCGAAAAAAAATGGAAAATAATGCTGGGTTCACTTAACCCATTGCTGCCGGGTACCAGTTCCGCCCATACGAATTTGATAAAATTTCATACACGACCTGGAATTGACCCAAAATGATCAGAAACAAAATCAGCTCTCTCTCTCTGCACGTTGCTGAGATATTTATTGGGTATTTTGTACCCATTAGGCAGCAATAGTAGCTTTTTTCCATACTTTTCAAAGTGATCAGCTAAAAACGTGAACAAAAGATGTATTGTTTACAGATGAGTTAGGAGGCAGATTTTTGTGAGCTTCTAGGGCCACTACGATTCACCACATTTTCCAACTCCGGAAAATTCACAATTTTTGGAGTCTGGTAACTCTAGCTAGATGGAGGAATTTTAGGGTGACCTCCACTAGACTAAGGTAGTTCCATCTTCATCCCAACCATCTCTATCAATGATTTTGAGATATCTTTACCACGAACTTTTATGTGATTTTTTTAAAAAGTCAGTTTTCATGGGTAAAATTGTACCCATTAGGCAGCAATGGGTAATGGGAAGACTGAGAACGACTACCTAATACTTACAACTGGGATCAGTGGTTTCAAAACGACGCTAACTAGATGCCAAAACAAACTGCAACAAGTGAAGAAAGATTTTTTTTATATCCAATTTATTTTAGATTATTTACATAAGTTGAACATTCTACAACATTGACCACTCCATAGATCTGTTAGAACTCTAATGACACCAGTCCTGAAGTCAGTCTACATTAAACAGGACATTATGGAGTTTTACATATGAAGAGGTGGCTACTACGTTAACCATTCCATAGATCTGTCGGATCTCTAACGACACCAGTCTGAAGTCAGTCCACATTAAACACAGTGTTAGGGTTAAGTATACTAATGAAAACTGAGCTGTCAGGGCAGCACGTTTGGTGATAAAGTGTTCCGTCATAAAATTCATTGCAGCATCCGAATTGGTTGTTACAGAAAGAATGCCCTGTTAAAATACCAAATTAAGTCGCATAAAGTTGCTTTTTTTATCAAGGTTAGGTTAGGTTGCGGTGGCCGCCTCTGTAGAGACACACTCGGAGGCCTGAAAGGCCCATTGTGATACCACATATTTCACCCGTTTTTGAACTGTGTATGCAACACTGCTTTGCCAACATATGTTACAGCACACATTTCAAGCGGATGGGGAAAGGGGCCCCCCCTAGGGGACCTACAGTTTAACGCCGAATCCGAACGGCGATTGGCAGTTTTTCGTTCACACTTGGAGGTTTTGCCATTACCTGCCAAGAGCGCACTTGTGCGATTCTTGTAATTCTCATTCCCTTCATGTGGATAGCGATAGAAGTAGACGAGTGTTTCCACAGCCCGAGCCAGGAATCGAACCTGGAGCCTTTGGTATGAGAAGCCAGCGCGCTACCCGCTGGACTATCGAGGCCGGCTTTTTTATCAAAGTTCAGAAACCTTTTAGAATGACATAGTCTCCACATGTTTTTCCTGTATTTTTGTTTGCTTTTTTTGAATCCAGTAGGGGAAGTCCTGTTTCAGACCAGTTTAACTAAAATCGAACACCAGAATTGGTCCTATGAATGCGCTTTCTGGGCCTATCTTGGCTTATAGGTCCAACCTTTCATTTCGTTCGTGGGCTGCATGCCTTGGTAACCAACCCAGAAGAACCCGATTCTGGTTACCTAGGCTGTTGTGTTGTCTTTGTGACAGTCAGAAACGATTTTCGATGAGAAAAAGTAGCTATCCGAAGCTTTTAATAGAGTATAGCGAACTCTCTGGTTCTTCATACCAGAGGCTCTAGGTCCGATTCCTAGGTCGGGCTGCTTAAACACTCGTCTACGTCTATCGCTGTTCACAGGAAGTAGATAAGAATTATAAGCAACAAGTCAATGAAAACTGCTTCTGAACTTTAGTAAAGTATTGTGAGTGGGTAAAATTGATACCCCTGAACAAATATCATGAGATCAATGCATCGATGTGGCTAAAAAATGAGGTTTTGTTTAGCTATATCACTGTGGACAGCATTTTCCACACCGAAAAAATCCATATGGGCGTGAAACATGAGGCCAAACATAGTAATACTGTCTCCTCAGTTTTTCATTTCTACATCCTTTGTCCTTTTAAAAGGACTTCAAAGTTTTGAAGGGGATAAAAAATATAAAAAATACTTAACCTCGTCAGAATGTGGTGATATGTATATCATTTGAAAGAGGAAAGACCCCAGAATTAAAATAAAATTGATTTTTTATCTATTTGTAAAACAAAGATTTGAAAAAGGCCCTTGAAAATTGTAATTCTTTGTATCCTTGAAAATGTATAAAGAATTTTCTGGAGAAGTAAGTATGTTAAAACCCAAAATCTCCTTGATCACGAGTCAAAATAATAATTATTTTAATGTTAGATTAAAAACCCTTCCCTTTCACAAAGCTTTGTCAACGAAGCCTTAAAGAATTTGCTTTTCTAAAAAAAAAGTGTGTTTCTTAAAATCATCGTTTCGTTTCGTTATCATTTCTTTGATTAATTTTCATTTGATTTTTTAACTATTTTGTATTTAAATTACGAGTTATTTGCGTTGTTAGACAATTTAAAACAGCGTAATTAAGAGTTAAGTTGTCAATTTTTCTCAAAAAAAGTTCTTCTTTTCAAAATTTTTTTGTACTCTCAAGCCAAATTTTCATCTTCTAATCCTAATCCAAGTTTTAATCAAACATTAACCTTAACGCATTCTGTAAGTTATTTATGATTTTTTATTTTAAGATTTAAATTTTAAATTTACATATTACAAGATATTTTTAATTAGAGTTTTATTCAAACATTAACCTTCACTCATTCTATAAATTATTTGTGATTTTTATTTAAAGACTTCGAAATTTAAAATTTTTTAAAATTAAAGTTTTATTGAAACATTAACCTTCACGCATTTTCTTAGTTATTTGTGATTTTTTATTTAAAGATTATAAATTTTTATTAATTTAAAGATTTTTTTTAATGTTCAAATATGCAATTTGCGCTCAAAATTCAGCCGCACAGTTTAAACGTTTTCATAACCCATCAAAAACCTTCTTAGCAACGCTTCCAACTGGTTTAGCGTTCAGCGCTGTTCACTCGCTCTGCTTGCAGTCAAAGTTCAGAGTTCAACAGTGAATATTTAATAATTTTAAATCTACAGCGTACAAATTTGTACGATCCTAAGACCAGCCAATTAACTGAAAATTTGAAGAGAAAAATATTCTGAAAAATGTCAGAAGTCGCATGAAGCCAGCAACAAGCAACCAACAAACAAAAATCAAATAAAGTCAGCCGCCAACAACGGCGATGCGATGTGCGCGCATTTGCCCTCATCTTTCACACACAAATATATATATGCATTTATATATACATATGTCTAAATACATATGTACGTATGTACAATAAATATTGTGTCTGCCTTTTGCGGCAAAGCGCGCATCTTCACTTAATTAACTCAACTTCATTTATCACATTAAAAAGTTCAAAATTCAAATTTTATTTATGTTTGGCGGATTTTACGGTACGCTGCGCCCCCGCGCACTGCACAGTTTGCCACCAAAAAACCAACAACAAATGAATATACAGTTCAGGCCAAAATGCCCACACAGAGTGGCAGCGGCTGCCTAACGGGGGCTGTCAATGCAGTTGTCGGTCGGTCGGACAGTGGTGCGGCGTTCCCCCGCATTTTCGAGCTCACATCCGCAATGCGGCGGCGCAACTGCGACTGCGTGGCCCGGCAGTATTTATGATTGACCTTTTAATTTAAACGGCGCACATACATAATTGCCACAAACACACACACACACATGCATATATTTAGTTGCAACGCCACTGACCGCAGCGCCACAGCAAACCCCTTTTTTGGTTGCGCGGCGCATACTGAAACAAAACCCACAAGAAATATTTTATGAAAAGTTTTGTTATTTGCATTTTATGCGCGTAAATCGCAATGCTGATGGTTGGCATTTACGTGCGCAGCGGCAGCGCCAAACACGCTAATGACAGTAGCCCGAGCTGAAGTTGCAGCTAAAGTGGCCAGCAACAAGTGCCACAATACGGCACTGGCGGCCAGCGGTTAATTTGTGTGGCAGCTGAAGAGGAAGAAGAAGACCCAAGTGGCGTGCAGCTTGCGTCTGCGCACTGCGCGCTGCCGCTTCGTCGTCACCTGTAATTGTGGCAGCTAAATGTTGGCTTCGTTGCAGGTTGATTGCGCAAATGATTTGCAATTTGCGGCCGGCAAACAAAAACCCGAAACAAACCAACACTAAGAGACGCAAAGAAGCGCACGAGCGGCAGGGGGGTGGGGGCAACAAAGCTTAGCGGAGGCAGTTCAGCACATTAGCAACATGTTTTACTAGTTTTTGCGCAAACGCAGAAGCCGACTGCGCATGCAAAAACGCGCGACAGTGCCAATAGCAACAACAACAACAAGAACAGCAAAGCAACTGCAACAAGTGATGACGAAGGAGGGAGGAGTGCCGAAGCCGTTGGCCCCAGTCCAACACTTTGGCAAATGTTGCAAGTCAATGAAACGGTCGCTATGATAGCAGCAACAACGAAAACAACAACAACAAAAAGAACAAAAAGCACTGAAAAGGTGACTGAAGCAGCAACCAGCAGCGCACGTTGGCAGCACCAGTAACAGTAACATTAAAGACAACAACAACAAAAAAACTATGCAAAAAATACATTACGCAAACAACAACAACAACAAAACACCGCTTCAACGCATCCACCAGGTGCACAGAGGCCAACGCCAAACAGCAACTTTACACAATTGTACACAATTTGTTGTTATACGCCAATGCTGCCACACTGCGTCGATCAGACATAAATCTTAAATTGAAATTTGAAGTTTTCATTTGCTTTCTATGTGCGTGTGTGTGTGTTTGCAACGCATTTGTGCGATTGCTTGATCGATTTCCATGCCAACCACGAGATCGCATCGTGAAATTATTGGCTACACCGGATCGCGATGTATGTATGAATGAAGTTATGTGAATGTTCAATTGTGCGTCCAACTGTGCGTTCATCCGTACGTCCGTCCGTCTGTCCAGACAGACAGACGTCTGTCCATTCATGTGTTCGTCCAAGCAACTGCAACTGGCACCGCCTTGAAATAGACATATCACATATCTATGTATGTTTGTATCTATCTATGTTCATACATTCGATTCATTCGCGCTACCACCATTCAGTAACAACAACAACAACAATGAATACAACAAAATCCAATAAAGCCATAAAATAAAGCATACAAATCAAACCAGCAACACAGCCTACGTAAACCGTGTTTTCGTTGGCAGAGCAACAACAATAACAGCAATAGCAACAACAAACTCACAACAACAAAAAAACAATAAGCAAGAAGCACACCGTTCCTCAACTCTATCTATGCGTCTGTCCACTTGGCCATTCAACTGGCCGCACCAGCCACTTTAAGCATCTGTCTTTCCTCTGTCTCTGCTCCCCTCCCCCCGCCCACCTCTCATCTTTGCCAACACACCGCACACCGCAATGGGTTCGAGTGGCCCAACGCTCACTCATTCATTCATAAAGCCAGTCAGAAGCAGCGTCGTTCGATTGGCATTAAAGCCGCGTCAAAGCCGTCTCCGACTCGCGACACCGAAGCGAAGCCGAGCTTAGCCGCGTTTCTCGTTGTACGTAGGCGCTGCACAGCGTCGCATTGGCGTATCGGTGTTGGCGGCAAATCATGTTGGCGGCAACGACAGCAGCAGCAGCAGCAGCTGTTGAATTGAAATCAAGGCAGCGCATTCGAGTAGGAAGCTGGGAGCTGAGACTGTGCTGAGCTGAAGCCGAGCCGAGTCGAACCGAGCCGAACGACTTCAACTGTTGTTAATGCGCTGCGTGTGATGCTTCATAAATCGTATGTTGTGGTTGTTGTTGGTTTTTTTTAAGCTAAATCTCTGCTCAGGTTGCTATATTTATTTTGTTATATTTATTTGTGTTTGTTGTTGTTGCTTGATATTAGTTTAATATTGTTGTTCTTGTTGTTGCTTGATATTAGTTTCATGTTGTTGTTGTTGTTGCTGTTGCTTGATATTAGTTTTAAGTTGTTGTTGTTGTTGCTTGATATTAGTTTAATGTTGTTGTTGCTGTTTGATATTATCTCCACGTAGTTGTTGTTGTTGCTTGTTGTTAGTTTCATGATGATGTTTTTGTTGTTATTACTAAATTTACTTTCATGTTGTTGTTTCGGTTTGAAATTAGTTGAATGTTGTTGTTGTTGTTGCTTGATCAGATTTATGTTTTTGTTATTGTTGCTGATTGGTATTTGTTTCATGTTGTTGTTGTTGTTATTGCTGCTGCTGCTTGATATTAGTTGCATGTTGTTGTTGTTGTTAATGATGATGATGCTGATGTTGATGATGATGTTGTTGTTGTTGTCTGATATAAGGTTCCTGTTGGTTGTTGTTGTTACTGTTGTTTGATATTAGTTTCATGTTGTTGTTGTTGTTAATGATGATGATGATGATGTTATTGTTGTTGTTGTTGTTGTTGTCTGATATAAGGTTCCTATTGTTGTTGTTCCTGCTGTCTGATATAAGTTTCATGTGGTTGTTGTTGTTACTGTTGTTAGATATTAGTTTCTTGTTGTTGTTGTTCCTGCTGTCTGATATAAGTTCTATGTGGTTATTGTTATTGTTGCCGGATATATGTTTCATGTTGTTGTTGTTGTTGTTCCTGCTGTCTGATGTAAGTTCCATGTGGTTGTTGTTGTTACTGTTGCTTGATATTAGTTTCTTGTGGTTGTTGTTGTTGTTGTTATTGCTGCTGAATATTTATTCTCTCCATTTGTTGATTATTTCTCTGCATGTTATTTTTGTTGTTGTTGTTGTTATTGCTCGAAATTTGCTCTTTATGTGTGTCTTAACGTTGGTTCAAATGTAGTTTTGTGTTTATAATTTGTTTGCCAATGTTTTTGTTGTTATTATAATTTTGTTGCTATTTTTGTTGCCATACTAACATTGTAGTATCACAGTTGTTGTTGTTGTTGTTGCGCTTATGATATGTTTGCTAATGTTTCTGTTGTTATTACAATTTTTTGCTCTTATTATTTTTTTCATCAGTATTATTGTAAAAAATTTCTTTTTGTTCTTGTTGTAGTTGTTGTACACAGTTATATATGCAATGTTAGTATTGTTGTTAATGCCAGTTTTATTGTTGTAATCTTTGGTTTTTCTAATGCTGCTGATGAGTTGTTCTTACTGTTGTTGTTGTTGTTGTTATAGTTATTCTAGTTGTTGTTGTCTCCACGCTGGTTTGGTATTTGAGCATTTTTTTCTATATATAGTAATTGTTGTTTTCTTCGTTATTTGACATTTTGTTACAAATATTTTATTTGTTGTTGTTAAAATTATTTGTATAATGGCTTTCATCACACATGTTGTTGTTGTTATTGTTATGGTTATGGCTTTACATGTTCTATTGTTTATAATTGCAAATATATTTTCGGTTTATTCTTTTGATTGATTTCATTGTTATCCTTTATTCAATTTTTTTAGTTTTTTACGACTATTATTATTATTTTTGTATTTATTTATTTATATTTTTGTTGCTTTTTTTCTTATTGTTATAAATAAATTGAAATTGTTTTTGTTGAAATCCTTGAATCTTTTAAAGAAATTTGACACTTTCATATAAAATGTTTTTAAATTTGCAATTTTTTTTGTTTCAAAATATGAAAACATGATTTTAGTTTCATTTCATTGTTATACAAAAATTTTAAATTGTTGTTGTTGGAATCCTTGAATCGTTTAACGAAACTTAACACTTTCATATCAAATGTTTTTAAATTTGTAAAATTGTTTCTTTGCTTAAAAATATTAAAAACTGGTTTTAGTTTCATTTCTTATTGTTGTAAAAAAATTTAAATTGTTTTTGTTGGAATCTTTGAATCTATTAAGGGAACTTGACACTTTCGTGTAAAATGTTTATAAATTTTTTAACATTTTTGTTGGCTTAAAAATATGAAAACCTGGTTTTAGTTTCATTTTAAGGCGCGTTTTCACAGTGAAAAGTTTACTTGTATCAACCAAATTCACAGAAACAAGTTTTTTCAAAAATTAACCGTAGGAAATTAACTAAAGTTAAGGAGTTTACTAAAGATTTGTCAAACATACAAAAACCACACAAACAAGTTTTAAAACAAACAAAGGCAAATGATTTGTAAAACAAACAATTAAAAAAAATAAAAACAAAAACCAACAAAGAACGAAAAACATTTATTATTATTTCCAATAAGGTTTCAAAACAAAACGCTTTGAGTAATCGTTGAAATTCACATTTAAAATTCAAAACTCTTTGTTAAAAAATTACAGTTTACTTACTAATCTTAGTAAAAGTAATCTTAGAGTTAGCTCGGAACTGTCAAAACGGGCTTTAATGGTTATTAAATAATCTGAGACAGTTTGTTTCAATCCTACAATGAGTTTAATAAGTATTCAATACTTAAGCATTCAATACTTAAGTATTCAATACTTACTGAGTTTAATCAATACTTAAGTATTCAAAACATATTAAACTCATTGTAGGGTATAAGTCCCACTTAGCCACTTGAACAGTCATTTAAAAGTGTTGACCGCTTTTCCAACAAAATTCAAATCTCTGATGCTGAACTCGCCTTATGACCAAACCCCAAGGCTGCTCAAACTGTAAGCTGATGTTTCAGCATTGCTCAAGTTGTCATCAACTCTTTAAACCACATTTGTACGAATATGTTCGTTTGTGTCATTTAAAGTGCCCAAAGTCACATTTATATATGAAACAACTTTGCCTCATATGAGTCAACGCTTTACAACATCTCTGTCCTTCGTGTTGTCTACACATTCTAAGCGGCTCAACGTTCCTGTTGGCTGTTCTCGCTGCTCGAGTCTCTCCTTAACCGATAACTTCATTTCCTGTTTCACATTTTCACCTCTTCAGAGCCGATCAAGTTTATTTTCTCAATATTTTCTGAACTACCTTTGCGCCACTTGGTCGCTCGGCGTTTCTGTTTTCTTGAGTTATACATTTAAATTGTTGTTGGCTGCAGCTGCCGCTGCTACCTTCATAATGTAACTCTTTTTCAGGCAGCAACACACTGGCCCCCTGCCGCCCTGCCTCTCTGGCCGCACTGTCTCCCTGACTCACTGCCTCTCGCTTACTTTGCTTGGCCATGCAGCTTGGCTTGGTGTTCCTTTTAGCTGATTGCTTTTAACTTTATGTTTTAGTTTTAGTCTACGTTCGACGATCACATTTTGCTGGGCCGCGTTTTAATGACGCGGCGCGACGTTGATTAGAGCGCTGCGAGGCCGCCAGTCGGTCGCTGGTTGGTAGACAAAAAAGAGTTAATTAACTGCGGCCAAGATAGATAGATGCAAGCTTTGCTTTATTTTAGGGTTCAGTGGGCCGTTTCGGTCTATTACAAAAACAAAAACAACAACAACAACAACCACTGAATTATGCCATATGCCAAAAAATATTTGAAAATTAGGCAATTTTCAACGCTCCAAAGTGGGCTTAGCTCAGGTTTTTTGTAAATTTTTTTAATTGTAATTTTAATTTTTGTATTTGTTATTTTTGTTTTTCATATATTTTTTAGTATTTTTTATTTTATTTTTTTTTAATTTTGTTACATTTTTTTAAACCTATTTTTTTTTGCTTTTTCTCGTAGCCTACATTTTTGGTTCAGCATCATTTGTCAAAATTAAGTTAAAACTTAATTTTTCATACTCTCTCACACACACACACACACACACGTACGAGTGCACTGCGTGCTGCGTGAGTTGAATTTTTCAATTTAAAGCACATTTAACTCGCTGCTCAGCGCCAATTTGGCCAAGCACCAAATTAAATTAAAATAAAATCAACAAACACAAATGGCAACAACTACAAAATGGCCAAAACGCCAAACAAAATTATGGCCAACTTAGCGTGGAATTAGAATTCATTAAAACTGCGCTCGAAAACTGCGGCAGACTTTTTGGCATTGGACACGTCATGTGGCCGCTTAAACGTTTCGGCCATTTGGCGCGAACGATTGCTGTGGCTTGGCGAGCGAATTGTGACGACGGCGCGCAACTCTATTCAATTTGGCCGTTTGCCCTCGCGCGGGTATGAGATGAGCCGGAAGCGCGTGTGTGCGTGTCTGAGCGGCGAATCGGTGAAATAGGGGAGCGCCAGACGCTCACCTTCAGACACACGTGAATGCCCACAAATAATTTTACTGACTGGTTTAAGTGTCTTCTGGCTTTCTGTACTTTCTTACTTGTAATTTCCTTATTTTTTAGTTTTATTTTCATTTTTTTTTTCATTAAGAATTCAATGTAAAACTACCCTCAGTATTTTTTTGAGCCAACATTTGGGCCATCATAATCGGCGGCGTTGCATGGCCGTGACGAAGTGGAGGGGGCCGAGAGAGCGCTGCAATAATGACAAAAGACCACGATGACATGTTCCCATAGGCTTTTGCATAGCATTAAAAAATTAATAAGAAACAAGAACAGAAGTTGAAAATTCAGCTGGTAGCCGAAACGAAGGGGGGAACACGAACCACCGGCCACCACTTAATTGAGGCGAAAACCCTAAAACAACAACAACAACAACAACAACAACAAATACAATGACGCCAAGCTAAAGTAGCAACGTCAGCGAACGTCGAAGTGCAACAGCGAATACAAAAACAACAACTAAAATAAAAGACTGAAAACACAAACCGGCTTTAATGCTGCTACGTGAAGCCGAGCACATGTCCGTCCAATCTCATTCGTTCGTTCGTATGTGTGTTGGTGCGTTGGTTCGTCCATGCATCCGTCTGTCCGTCTGTTCGTTTGTCCATTCGCTTTTTGCTGACCACTTCGGGCCAACGCAACTGGACTGTTTGCTGGTCTCTGAACTTTTTTTCCCTCAGTTTCAATTCAAGTCAGGCTTAATGTTTTTGTTGTTATTGTTGTAGTTGTTGTTGCTGTTCAAGCAAACTGCGTGCACCTGCTCGAATTTTGTACGTTTTCGTTTCGTTTTTGCGCCTCAACAGTTTTATGCGTTTTTGTTGCTGCTGCTGTTGCTGTTGTTGTTGCTGTTGTCGTTGTGCTCCAGCGTCTTTCATTGATGATGTTTTCATTTGTGCATTGGGGACGGACCAAAACGGCAGACAGACAAACAGACAGACAGCCGTCGACTGGTTTCGCTAACACGCATTGGGCAACCGTACGGCAAAAAGGAGTCACACAGCCCAAGGCGCAATGATTTACAACAACAACAACAACAAAAAACAAAACCTAAGACAGAAAATAAAAACTAAAAAACCAAAAACGGCACAACGCAGGCGCACAAAGACAGCAGCGCAAAACATGTTCTGGGCCAAGACGCCAGGAAGAGCAACAACAACAACAACACTAAACAACAGCAGCAACATTCAGCAGGCCCATAAAATGCTGCATCCAACACACCAACCAAAAGCACTGATTTTTCATGCTGCTGCCAGTTGCTGCAGCGATGTTATCATCGTCGTTGTTGTTGCTGGCTTTTATGCTTTTTATAGCTGTTTGAGTTAGTGTTGCTGTCGCTGCCGCACTGTTGGCCATGGCTGTAAGTTAATATTGTGCACGTTGATTGCTTCCTGCGTCGCTGCGCGCCGCAAGCAGCGCAAAATGTAACAATTATCGCTTCCAGCAGCAACATTGGCAGCGCGTCGATACCCGTTGATATCTGCGCTGGCAGCGTCGCTGCGGTTTTATGAATGAATTTGCAGCAACAAAAAAACACACACACAACAAATCAAAAACCCACAAAAAAAGGGAGAAAGAGAAAACAAAAAACAAATTCAGGCCCCAAAAAAAAGTGTTGTTGAGGTTGGTGAAAAATGTTGGCCGGGCAGTTGAGCAACAACGAACCAAAAAAACAACCCACAAGAGTGTAAAAACCGGCAGCAACAAAAAAATTGGCACTGGTTTTTGAAGGAAGTTATAAATTAATTGAGCTTGCAGTAATTTGAGTAGATGGCCCAACCGACCAACATGGTCGATGCATGAGCCACCAATGACTTCCACGATGCCCGGTTGCCGGCTGTTGTTCGCTCGATTTCAAGTAGCATCTTGTGTGATTTTCACAGCAGTTTTTTTTGTTTGTCTCCATATTCCATCTGCGATATATTCACACAGATCATACTTTGTAAGCTGATCGTTGATCTTTCGACAACAACCACTAAGTAGACAAGATTGAGTGACTGGTATGAGTGCTCTGAGACCCTCAATGTGTATGAATTATACTGGCAAACCTGATTGTCTTCAATTTACTGATGTGTTAGAAACTGTTCGAAGACTGAACTGAACTGATAAATTAAATTAAATGATCTAAGATAAACTGTTACTAGAAATGTGAGCACCTCATTTCCTTGTCTTCAGTTTAGTGATCGATTTGAATCCATAGACATAGATTAAACCAGTGATGGTCATTCTGCTACTCGTTGGTAGCAGAGTAGCGAGTAGCTACATAGACTAAACCAGTGATGGTCATTCTGCTACTCGAGAGTAGTTACTCGCTACTCTGCTTAGTCTGTTACACTGTTGTATTCATATCGATTGAGAGTATTTGTCTTTTTAAATCTTTTTTATTTATTAATTTATTTATATATTTAATTATTTCTTTTTTATTACTTTATTAATTAATTAATTTATTTATTTACTCACTTTTTATTTATTTATTTATTTATTTTATTTTATTTTATTTTATTTTATTTTATTTTATTTTATTTTTTTTATTTTATTTCAGTTTATTTTATTTTATTTTATTTTGTTTTATTTTATTTTATTTATTTATTTATTTTTTAATTTTTTTTCAGTCTTTGAAAACAATTCTTACAATGGTCCTCACTGGTTTAGTCTATGAACAGTTGTATTCATATTGACCCAAAAACTAAATATAGGGAAACTAGCAAAGAAACGAGAAGCAAAATGGTCATCACTGAATTAAACTAAAACATTTTGGTGATTTAATGGTCTGTTAGATCATTAGTGATCAGTGAAACCTCACTCTTTCCCAACGTTTTATCAAAAGTTCGCTGATCTCTTCAGGGAATTAAAAAATTGATACAAATTCTAAGCGCAAAACACTTATTTTGTCTTCAACAGATCATCCAATCGATTATAATTGACCTCACAGCCCATTGAACCATCAGCAAAAATATAATACAGGTCAACCCATCGAAACTGAAACTGAAAAATTAATCTTATAACCTGAAATCTGTTGTTTGTTATTGAGTTTTCTAAATAAACCTTTAAACACAAACTCAGTATTCATAAATTTCAATGTCTGGTTTTTAACATATTCTCTTTCATCGCTGTACTCATTAGCCGGTTGAAGATTTCCAACTCAGAACAGTCACATTTTACAACAAATTTCATGAACAGTGTCATCTACTTGACCATCCTTACATTATAGTGGTTAGATATGTTTTGATGACTTAAGACAAATGCCCCCTTGTGACAAAAATCGTAGTCACTGAAACATATGTCACAATCTCGACATGACTATGACTTCTTTAAACCTGCTTATTGGAACCCTCATCTTTGCAGGATCCCTTCTCAAAGCACTTATTGCCAACAACTAGAAACACCTCGATTCGAAGATTCCCTCTCACTTCCCAAAAAATTTTTTAGATTCCGATTTTTTACGATTTCAAAGTACTAGGTTAGGTTAGATAAGTTGGCTGGCCAATTTGGTCATCCATAGGGCTCTAGTGGTACCAGTTAAAGCTCCTCAGTATGTCGGAATATTCCTGGCGAAGTTTAGCAGGGACTTAATTGGTTTGCAGACACCATCAAACCCAGAGAAGGACCGAAAGGAAGCAAAGAATGAGAAAGAGATAATTAGCCGGACAAAAACAAAGCATGTGCTCGAAGGTTTCTCTGGCTTTCAAAGTACTAACTCAACAAAGACTCTTAACACCGTTGGCCCCATCTCCATCTCCCTTTTACCATTTCAATTTCTAAGCTCTGGTTTTTCCAATACTTTAATCATCTCTTGTCTTTAAATGTAATTTTACATTTAAACCTAAAGTTTTCCCAGTATCCAATAACTTTCTTCAATTGTCCAATCCATCTTTACTAACCATTGACTTTCCTCATATAAGATATATGTTTTTATTTCATAGAGTCTAGAATCTCCTCTTCTCTCCTTTACTACTGCTTTATGAGCTGTGGTCTCAGTCTCATTATATCTTACACTTCTCTAGTATTCCGAGTTCTTTTTCGAATCTACTAAAATTTACATGCAAATCAAATTTTAAATCTGTTCTTCAGCTTCACTAATCACTACTACAACTCATAAACGGATCTCCATCTGACATTACTAAGGACCCAATAAGAGTCTATAAGTGGCCATACGAGGCCAACCACTAATAGCTACCAAGGTTAGGTTGCGGTGCCTGCCTCTGTATGAGCTACACTTAGGCCTCTTAATAGCTACCTACCTTCAGCTTTAAATCTTCACTCCTTTTCACCTCTAGCCCTTAGCTGGTCACCTTTCTTCCTTTAAGAACAAGTTTTCTGCCTCATAATTTTTCTTCAATCTCCACAAAAAAAATTATGCTATATGTTTTTACTTTTCAATACTAAAACTTGTAAAGTCCTGGAACTTTTTTATATAAATCTTTATATGTATTCTTTCTTACCTAAGGAAAACAATCAGATTTGATTACTTTTACTGCTTTCTTACACCTAAAATTATCTTTTGTATTCGTCTTCTGGTCTTACTGTATATCTACGTACATAAATTTTCGAATCTTCTCTGACAACTCTGGATCTACCCATATCTTCTTTGTCGACTACGGACGGAATATTTCCTCTAATATCTATTATATCTCTAATGTTCAAGACATTATAATCCTCAATATATCTTATCTATCTAATACCTTCACAAGTGATACTTTTCTTTTCTCTATCTCTACA